>JAQFYB010002254.1:0-25853 GCA_034694085.1 Pogonognathellus longicornis | reverse complement strand
AAAATGATTACCTACACGGAACGTACAAACGAGGAATCTACAAATATTCTTACAGTATACACAAAATTATCTACAAGTTACTATTATATAAGGGCGCAATAGACACACACTTAATTTAGTACAAAATAGCCTTGTGCTAGTATAAGCAGTAAGTACATAAAGTGTCGAATATTTAGGGGCACTTAGTCGTTAGAGATTTTCAAGTTGCAAACTTGGACGATTGACGTCATGCTAACTACTTCTAAGTCACGAGCATCACATGTACACGTCTTAAGCGAGTTGTATTATGCTTTGAACGACAAACCTAATTTCATTCAACTAACATTTTAGATGTTGTTACATTGTTATTGCTTATTTTTTCTGCTAAAAGTCTGGAATACTTAATGCTTCACGCTTTAGTAATGTTAAACCACATTAGGTGTTTTGTAGTAATATGTATGTGAAGAAGTTAGCAATTGTGTGCGAATTTACAGTTGATTTCTTCAGTCTTAACGCACTTAAGTAAGACTTATTGGTCTACAAATCTAACTTGGTGTATTTCTTCTCCTAGTGTATTGTATATTATACTAGAACATACGAGGTGTTGACTGACTGCATTGTTTACGTCATTTCATTTCGTGAATAATTTTTTTAACAAGTACATGGTATACCTACTTGCCAGTTCATACGTCACAGCCACAAAACTGAAAATATTGTCATCGCAATTTAGCTTGAGATGGGTGGCACAAAGTCACGGTTGGAAAATACCTAACTACCTGTAAATATTAGTTCGGTGATTATGTGTCAAGGACATGCATGCATGCATGTGCAAAAATCATTAAGCTTTTCGAAATACTTTCAATTACTCATACAGTCAAATTTTAGACATTAATAATGCAGGCATTCTATAGAGACCACACTATTTCTGTGCTTTTTTGTATGTAGGTATATTCAAAAGAAATGAAATGCATACTTTACATACAGGAAGACGAATAAAATAAAAAGGTTATCAGATGGATGGAGAGGATTGGACCAATAAATAAATTGTGGGTGATAATTCTAGTGTAGGAGAAGAAGTATTATCAGATGAATATTAGGAGATAGAGTAATTTGTTTGTTAATTACAGTATTCAATGCGACAATTTGTGCGTAGAGTCATGACTCTGTTTCTTTGTGTATTGTACTATTATTGTGCATACAGAAAAGGGGCAAGCTCATCCACCAACAACCATCCACCATACGGACTTTTTAAGTATGCAATGAAAAGTGAGCTGATGTTTTACAAGAGTGAACTTGACTGAAAAGACTGCTTTAATTGTGTACTTTTATTTAGGTCTTTGGCTGTCCAAGTCCGGTTCAGCTAACAAGAACGTAACTTATACTGCCTAAAATTAGTACATATAAAACTTTATGTCCCATTACAACAGCCATTTGTAGCACAGAGATTTTAGATATCTGAATGGAGCATGGGGCACAAATTCTGAAGCAAAGGCACAAAGGGGGAATATAGTAGACACAAAACAGACGGGTTAAATTTACATTGCATGCAGCCAAAGCTAAATAAACTAAAGGTGAGCATAGCATTAGTAAATGATGCGATCTATTAGAGTTTTTTAGAGTTGAAGGGAAAAAGGACTGCGTCTAGCTCAAATGTTATTATTCCATGACTATTCTATCTATAAAACTATCAAACATCAAATGCTATGACGCTGGATTGGATTGGATTCTATATATCCATGACCGTGTGGATTGTGGATGCATGGATGGAAAGAATACGTAATAATATGGGAAAACGTTAGTTTGGCTGATAGACTTATGGGAAGAGTTAATGATTTTACGGGCGTGGGAGTTTAGTCGCCACATTTTTTCTGGATGCTTTGCTGAGCTTTGCTCGCACACAGCTAGGTATATCTGTATCGATATGGCAAACCTTTACTATACTATGTACTACTAACTAAGCACAGAGACCTGCAATGCGCAAAGGTACGTTTTTAAAATGTATATCTGTGTATAAAATAATGTTTCCACATATTATGCAATGTAGCTGCTTAGTTGAGAAAATGTGCACGTAAAAGAAGAAAATGTAACCGCTATACGTATACTGCCATATCTACACAATGCTCCACGATAATAAGATGTAACTGCTCCAGACGATTTTATTGTTAGAACATTCTTGCAATTACACAATGTGTTTTTAAGTATACAGACTTGCCCAGCGTGTGTGTGTAGTATGTGTGTATGTGTGGAGCTTATTATGAGTTTAGAAAACTAATATTGCTGAAAGTCGTAATGTAGTTAAGGAGTAATATTGCTCATTGTTCGGCTTGGTC
Organism: Pogonognathellus longicornis; assembly: GCA_034694085.1. Lineage (NCBI taxonomy): Eukaryota > Metazoa > Arthropoda > Collembola > Entomobryomorpha > Tomoceridae > Pogonognathellus > Pogonognathellus longicornis. Next base: position 23,544 of record JAQFYB010002254.1, on the reverse strand, counting down.
TTTTCGTCTAATTATGGGAATTACGAACACATAGTTAGCTATGAGCTAAGAAAAGTACGGAGAGAGATGTATAAGTAAGAAGAATTGTATAAGAAGAATTTCGATCCTGGCGCAGGTCCAAGTTCAAATCATTATTACCGTAATTATAATTTGCGCTGCCTGCACTTCTCTCACTGCTCCAAGCTGATGCTATCATCAAAAGCCAAGAATGAGAGAATTTTGCTGACAGGACAAGATAATTCAACTATCGCCGCTTATACCAGTACTTGCTTCTTCTTTCAAACCATATATGCATTACTCCTTCACTTTATACACATACTACTACTAAACTCCTACATAATATGCTTTTATGCATTCAAACGTGTTAGAGTGATACTACGTAGTAGTATTATGCATTTTGTACATGCATACAAACATCCGTCAGCCGTGCTTAAGTTTTCCCTTATTCACGGGGTTAAACTACCATTATCCTCCAGTGATGTCTATAATTATTGCAATTATTGTCATTACACTTTTCACAAATTGGGCAAATACAATCAAAATTTGTTAAACTGCAAAACACAGCATATTCATCATTTAAGTTACTTTCTGTACACACTACTATACGCAGAGCTTCACTTTTTCATGCAAAATAATATTATGACAAGTTAAGTTAAAGTTACTACTGTTATGGTTTTCAGCTATGCAATACTCACTCACATTTCTTAATCTTTGCACCCACAGGGGCAATGCCTCAAAAAATGTAAAATTTTTGTAAAAAGTGATTGAACATCCAACTTTTTTCTTTTGGTCTCTCTCTCAGGCTTTTTTCTAATTTCTTTCATCACATTGTATCACGTACTACTAACTAGGAGTCTATTTTGTAATCGTATTTTACACACTGTGTCTTATTAACCAATCAATTCTCCACCACACCACACCGAGCAGCTAAAGCCAACAATAAAATACGCTGTAATATTTACATCACGCAGACGACCAGCTACATACCAAGTTAACCTTTGAAGGCACGTTCATTGGTTACGGTTAAAATTAATTTTTTAACTGTGTACACATAGTGTATATAGATACAAACATGTACGTATGTATTTGTATACACTTATTTACAATTTATTCATTTAAAGGAAGAAGACATGAATCTATATAGGATATTTGTATTTACTGTTGTTTTTTGACGAGCACGTTATAAAGTATTGATGGTGCATAATTATTTGTAGGAGGGCATCCATTGAAGAGACAGGGACGGAGGTGAAATAACTTTGTGGTTACTTAAGGAGAGTGCCTTATGTAAAGGAAAGGAGGAGGACAAATTTGGCTCGTGCTGAGATGAGTAATGGGAGAATATAAGGAGACCACTCCAGGGAGTCGCGTGCCAATACATTTTTTCACTCCTTCATACTTCATGCCACATTCAATTCAATTTTATTTCCCTTCACGTTCAATGTTCAAACTTCAACCATACCAACATAAAAGTCCATGATACATCTATCTGTGACCATTTCAAGTCTCTATATTACACACACTACTCAATAACTGTGGACGAGACTTGAGAAGTGCCATGAAGATATTCAATTCAGAGAAAGCCATGCTGATAACATTAGCTAAGCTTCACTCTATACTTGTTTTACCTTTCCATTCCATAATCATCTTTCTCATAAATAAATTAAATGTGCCAGTTCACTTGTGCCATTCCTCATGCAAACATGCGACTATTTCTTTATATTCCATTAGTGCCTATTTACATTCTGCATAACCAATCATGCCGTGAAATCTAATGACCAAGTTACCATTAATAACACTCATCAAACTTTTTAACACATCTCTAAACTCTCAACTTCTTTGCAATATTAAACATTTTGATGTATCATGTATTGATGTGTGTCTTAAATGTTTCTGTCGTTTAACATTCGTTATTGCACTTAATACATTTGTTTGAACATTCCAAGTTCTATTTGTAAATGTTGATTCAACAATCTCTGCGTGATTAAATATTAATTGAATAAAGCATTTGAACTCTGTACCTTCATGTACCTATACTATCATCATTCATCAGCCTTCTGTCACAAGACTTCACACAATACTAATAGCTATTTGAATTTAAAAAATAGAAATCATAAAAAAATTTAAACGATGACAATTTGAATGCCTACCTATACCTACGGGTTTTATGACAGTGACAGTGTTTGAATTCTTTTTCAGCAATAATTTTAGTTTACAATTTGTTCTTATTACAGATAAGTATCTCGCAAAGATTGCCGTGTATAAAGCTATTAGAAGAATTTTTATATTTTAGCTGAACTGAACATTGCAAGTTTTGATATTCAACGAAGTAATGTACATTTTATATGAAATGAATACGAATAGAGCTACTACCTGTATTATATTTACTATTTAGGGAGAGAATTAGTTGATGATGTGATGTCTCATTGTAAAGTATACGTGTAAGCCTAGTGGTGTGTTTGTGTAGTGTGATCTTGTATTCTTTCCATGTTGTGTATTTTTTCCTGACAATGAGTGAAGAAAATGGTAGTTGATGTAGGAGTGTCTGTGTGACACTTTGTCATTTCTTTTTGGCCTATGGCTTAAAATACACCAGGCAGAGCCAGACTGTACATCAGCGTCGACAATTGACAGCCTCGCCTTAGTCCATTCATAATAAGCTGATTACAAGCCATCTTGCTGCATAAATAAATATCTTTGGCTGCAGCTTGCCCTCTGCACCAAACCGACCATCTCCTTATATACAAAATGTACATCATACTACGGGTATACCGTCGAAAATATTTGATAAGCAGAATTTATTAGCCTAAGTTGAATTGGACGTGAATGCAGGAGGGAAGAGAAGTATTCCTAGTGAAATAGGAGATCGCTGCTTGTGTGGTATACGCTTATATATTATTTATGTGTATTATACTGCAGTACCAGCACTCGTACTAGGAGTATTGTAAATGAACCTGTGTGTAGCGCAGTGTCTGAGTAGTTCGTGTTGTAAGAGGATCTGCCCAATGTATCTGTATCCATTATGCGATGCGATGGCCAGAGCAGGTCAAGTCAAACTATAAATGTGTGCTGCAAAGAAACAAGAACCACCAAGAAGCACACAGCCAGACAGAATTAAATTCGACTGATTTGTTTTCTGTTAGCTGAACTTTCTGAGTGCTAGTTACAATATAGCTACTTATTGTTAGTAACTGGAAATCAGTCAGACCGTCTCTACTACGCTCAATTTTCATCAGAGCTCCTCTTTAAAATGATTCAGATTACTTGCAATGGCTAAATTACTAACGAATCGAAAAAGAACCATGACTATATATACTGTATACCTCTTGCTTACATTAATATCATACTTTGTCTTCATACATAACATACATACATAGTGTATTCATTTTGTATTTATTTGTATAGTAGAATCCATACAGAGAGAGACAGAGTATAGAATACTTGAAAAATAATTTTGCCTGAGTTGAGTCATCAAAAGAATGTTAAGGTAGAAATAAATTTTAACGTAGCCTGCAATTCCAATGTTTTTATGGAATTTAGTGCTTCCTCCACGGCACACCACATCCCACCCTCAGTCAATTCATGGCAATACAAACTCAAAATGAATATCAGCAACAACTTCATTAAGCTTCATGCAACTTCCAATCAACGTAGTACACTTCACTAGCTACATTGCTTGGGTTGGAAATAAATACTGCATGTGTGTCTGTGTGTGTACGCAGAAAAACAAATAACTTTAAAATTGCTTGTTTGCTTATTACTTCGGACTCTATGATTTACTCTATCCATTTCTGGTACTCAGCTCTTCTAACTATAAGTGCAGCTACACATAATTTGGAAAATCATCTACAATATAAACCTTTCAATGCAACACTCATATCATGGGATTGCAATGATGTACATACTAAGTACATACTTTAAGCGTATATTACATACAAGCTACAGTGTTGAGGTTATTATTGAGTGAGTATAGGCAGGAACGGATGAATTTATCGAAGACATAGATATACATAAGTCTGCGAGTAATATATTCTTGGTATATAGAGGTATGTCTATGTCTATATTATTGTAATTGCATACATAGAATGTGAGACACAACACAATACACAGCTAGGGAATCGAGAAAAGATGGAGACAGGTAAAGAAGCAGAGAATGAAGACAGCCAAGAAAATAATGTCCAGTGGATTGCAATGCTACAGAAAGAAACAGAAAGCTAAACCACAAACTTCCTCTGATGGTGAGGTCAATTACTCCACAATCAGGCAGGTGGCTTTTCCAACTACCAAACCGTAAACCCCTCTCTCTCTATCTCTCTCTGTGTTTCTGTGTATCTCTAATAAGGAGGAGTAGCGTAATTTTATTTTGTATTGAAAAGGTATGCAACATTATTATTATTGTCTATTCCTCAACTAAAAACTTTCTAGACACAACCATAAAACTCTTCGTAAGTATTGCAGAAATAAAAGGTGTCTGATTTTACGAAGTTTCATTAAATCCAAGCCATAAGTCATTCAATAATTTCAACACATTGAAAAAGTGGTAATGCCAGCGGTATGCAAAAAATACAACTCTTCCTTTGTTAGCAATACTAAACCTCAAGAGTTATTTATACTTTTGTTTTCTGACAATTAAAATAATTGTAGAGATTTAGTGTATCTGTCTGTAAGAAGGAAATTCAGTAACAATTAATTATATAAACACAGTTGACAATAACAAAATCATAAACGCTATATAGAATCTTAGCACACAACTGAAAAATTAACGTATTAAATTCATGTACAGATTAAAGTACGTATAAATGTACAGTATGGGTTCTTAGACTAAAATATTGGGATCAGTTTGAATAAAGTATATTGGAAACATTATCTTTGTTTATTTTTCGGCATTTTCCATAGAATATCTGAGTTTATAAATACAAAGATTGAGATAGTGTGAAATGTGAGCCTGAGCATTGGTAGTATTGTGTTAGTGTTAGGAAGGATGTATATAAGCGGAGTGTATCAGAGGCTCGACACACAGGGAGTTTTGTGACTGTGTGGAGATGTGTAATGTGTAAGAAGTAATAAAGAGCTGATAATAAATTGGTTTACGAGTTTTTTCGCTCCAGATCAGAGAGTACCTACCACAGCGCGTGAGAGACATGGAAGGTCTGACACGACAACTCCTAATTTGTCACACTGCTAAACAAGGGTGGGTTGCCAGTTGCCACTCTCAGTCTCAAACTTCCATGTATTATGTCAATGTCTATATCTAGTTGTCCATCTAAGCACCAAACTCATTCAGCCACACAATAAAACTAAACGTCCCAACACACAACAACCACATTGTCCACTCTTCTTCCCTAGACTTCTAGTTCTGCCACTCCAATACTCCAAATTCACTTCTTCCTTTATAATAAATATAACATCTGACCATTCTCAAAGCATCTCTACACAGCAGCATCCTTCACGAATCACGACAGTATTTTATATACATAGGTACTCACATACTAAACTTAAATATATTTGTAATATTATTCTACTAAATCTATAACGTATAAATTTAATATGTGAGATGATTTTGTGTACATGTTGCATAAATAGTGTGTCGTTGTATGTAGAAGATCCGGTATAAAGTATAAAATGAGATATGAATAGGAAGGTTGAAGTGTCATGTAAATTGAGCCTTTCTGAAGCAAGTAAGGCAAAGTAACACACACGTAAAATCTAGCGAGTGAATTTGTATGTTGTATTATTGCCTATCTGTACTCTGACTGTGTTTTTTGTGTGTCTCTGCATTTGTGACTGGCTGGCCATGTCTTTTTCACAGATCTACGCTGTGTCTTTGTCAAATGATGTGACCATTTACTCCTTTTGTCTTTGTTCTCAGGTCTTGGTCCGTTTCTTTGGAATATTACAAGAGCGTTGAAAATCCTATCACGTACTCCAAGCAGTAGTTCGTTATTTATTTATTAGAGCTATCTCTCTGTCTCGTATAGAGGCAACATGATAAAGGCAGCTGCACTCAGATCAGATACGGACACGGACTTACTATTATATTCCTTATAATCATATTCCTATACAATAATATTCATGCAGGTTATAATATACAGTCTACAATGTATCGGGAGAGTGCTAGAGTATATACATAGTAGCAAAGTAAGTAGGAAAACGATACATGGACTTCCTTAGCAGTTAGCAGCATACCTCAAAGTAAAAATCCTTGTCACATTTTTTACTTCTAATAGCATTTGAATAGGCAGACAAGACACTGTCAATTAAATTCGCAATAACGATTACGAGACTGTGAAATAGTCTTATTAATACAACATAGCCTATACTTATACGGAGCATTTAACAAGGAAAAACTGGAATTATTATGGGAATTATTCGTACGTATAAACAATCAATGTGGTTATGCGGGACCAATGCTAATGTAATTGCACATAAAGAAAACGTATACCATATTAAAGTATTTTTGCCATTACTGATTACTATCAAAGATTCCTTCCACTTTGCCGGTGAGCTTTCAGTGTCATTTCATTATGCAGCCAAGTTCTCATAATATTATGTGTAGCAGGCAGTAATAATATGTAATGTAAGTAGCGCAGGTTTTTTTAATCAAAAACTCAGACTTACTTACTAATACAACTTTCAACGTTTCAACCCTGATCTAGAAGAGAATAGCACTTGAACTCATTAGGCGAATCGAATACAAACAACAAGTAGCAGCAACAAACAAACGCTCTGATACCTCGCTACAATTGCTAACTTGACTCTGTCATTTTTGATTATAATGCATGCAACTATATTATTTTCGCATGCACATTTGCAACTCAATAAAAATGATTACTGTGTAATAATGCGTAGGTTAGGTAATAAATACGTGTAGGCACTAATCTAATTTAAAAAGTTGTTAACATAATGCTGCCCCTGAACTTGCATGCAGAAATATATAAATAATAATGACACTGCATATTATATGTGGAGTGCATTGTGCAGAACGATTGTACACAGCTGTAATTGTAATTCTATTACTACTACATTGCTTTCACATTGACCTTTACTTAGCACTGCATATAAATATGCAGGGGAGAAAGAAACTGGAATGATTATTATTATGTTATTACTTATGTCCTTCAACTTCAACTCTAGTCCACAACACACTCACATTGTTGCTAAATAAAAGTTATAGGATGACACACACAGGTTGTTTAAGTATTTACATTTATTTGCAAGGTGTATGTGGATATAAGTGTCTGTAGTGTAAATAATATGTAGATTTATTTATTTGGGCATGGAATTGAGTGTTGTTGTGGATGGCGGAGTCTGGACAGAGTGTGTGATGTATGTACTTGAGAAAGCCATAAGATAAACTGCACACAGACACTCAGACATTATTGAGATGACGCACCACACTGAAATAAACTTAATGGCGAATGCACATTATGTCTGAGTAGTATATGTGTATAGGCAATACACATACTAAGAAGTTTGCTTGCATGTACTAGAATAAGAGTAGTAAGTATTTTGACCGGTTTTCCCATTGTGTTTTTTATGTTATTCCGTAGACACAGGAGCGTCAGGTTAAGTACTGCGCTTTGAATGTGTTTAACTTATAATGTCCCATCGAGATTATGTTTATGCTAAATCCGCTTAGGAAACGATAAAATAGAAGGAACGAACCATTTCCATGTCCATTCTAAGCCTTGGAAAGGAAAAGAAGGTTTATTTGCATTCTGCAACATTCTAAGTTACAAGCAACCCGCCCATAGACTCATTTGGCATCATATTATTAGACGCATTAGCGTATACCAAGTGAAATTAAGCAAATAAATAAAACCACCCGAGTGGATTCTCCGTATCTTGAGATACGGAGATGCAGAGGCACTCGCATACCTACCACACTACCACACACCTTCTCCTCCAACAATTAACGCCAAGGCTTTCCTTATTATTTAATCATACGCTCTGCCAATCATTTTACTCGAGCGAGTGTGGATTTAGCTGTCAGTCTTGTTAACAGGAGTTCGACAGACGTGTGGGAAACTGCCTGTGCTTATTACACAAGCCCTCCCTTGTAAATCTAAAAATTTAAATTCACAATCAACGGACTGTGCATGTAATTATTCTACCATACATTTTCTCAAGTTGCACTTTCCAGCTTCAAAAATAATAACTGAATGTTTACTTACCACACACGTAAATCCTTCAGCTCTACACAATTACAATTACAGAAATACATATACTTCCATTTCATATCTAATATTCATAAATTTTATTTTCTTATTTATTACAGGTACTTATTAAGCATAATAATATTATATTAATGTTAAAAAGCACAGAGTGCATTTCTGTGGTTATAAATAAATTTGAATATTAGTCGAAGGCTACTTTTACAGAAGCCAGGAGGAGATTGATGGAAATAGGAAGCCAGAAGCGACGCTATTGCCTTAAGTGGCTGATTATTATTCCTCACAATCTTCACGATAACATAATTTGATGGACGAGCCATTCAGTTGCATTTCGAGGATGATGATGGAGTGTCCAATTGATTTACTGTGTCTTCCATTCATTTTATTCACAATGTATGTACATCTAATGTATGCAGTCCACCAGTCATCGCATTATACTCAAATAAATAAATAGACAATACGAAAATCGAACAGTAGGAGAGGAGACAGATTGGCATTGTCAAGTTGAGTCTTCATCCTCACTCCAAACTCATTTTGACTCTGATAATGTTTTCTGTCTTACTTAGACACAACCACATTGTCCACACTACTCCCACTGCAATTCCCAAACGACTTCATCTACACTCCTACTACCTATAAGTACCCATGCAATACGAAAATCCATAAAATATATCTTGTCATTCGATCATTCAGTTTTCATTCGATTTCAGTAGCACTATAATACACTACTAATAGTACTTTTACTTACCTGTGTTAAATTTCACAATTTTTTGTCTTTATACGATAGTATATTGTTAACATCCGCTATTAACCCTAAATTAACATTATTTTTTTAGACTGAAACACTCGTATTGTATATACACAAAGAAATTAAATCATGTTAATAGTCCATGTTACAATGTTGCATTTGTAAATACTTATAGTTTGTATTTGGTTGGAAGAATGAAGACGCTGGAGTTGTATAGAAGACGAGAAGAGTGTAGTATCTCCCCTCGGATCAATTTATCATTCATCCGTCTCAAGACGCATCTCCCTCTGATACAAGCTCAGATAGTAAATTGTCGTTTGACCATTCACCGACATTAACAATTCTCTTCTGGCTAAAGGTCTAAATCACTATTCTTTTTTACTAGCGCTCTTTGTCGTTTGCTAAGGGAGAGACTTTGACAAAACACAACTTCAACTGGCACAAATCATAAAATATTCTCCATCCTATACCTTTCCTATACCTTTCCTGTGTCCTAGTAGGTACTAAATATTAGTGTTCCTGTCAATTATAATATTTACGTAATATTTACGTGTTCAATCACATAGGTAGGGATTCTAAAGTAAAGGTACATACATAAGCTGCTTGTATATGAGTAATATTATATATGTGATTCCATGTCTTTCGAATGTCCGAAAGGATTTTGATTTAGTAAGTTGTAGTATTGCTTTTGGTTTGCATTGTGATGTGAGTGAGTCGCAGTGATGGAAGCCGTACGTCAAACGTCAAAGAATTCTCATAAATATGTCTCTGCTTGATCTTGTCCCATGATAGAGCATTTTTCCCTATCGCTTTGTATCATATCCATGTTAGAACATACGAAGAGAGACTCTCAGAGATAAATACAGGGTGTCAAAAGCTCTTATTTCTTCAAGATGATAAAATAAACGAAGAACCTAACTTAAGGCTGTGAATCATGTGGATGTATAAAAAATATTTGTACCTCTACTCCAACCATTGCACTGGGTCAGCTCTTTTCTGTGTCTTGTCTTAATGCAAATTAATGAAATTAAATTCGCTCCTATTTGATTACACCTACAAAGACAATTATGGTATGTAGCAGGTGAAATTATAGACAGACTTGACAGGAGAGATGTACTGCTCATGCAAAGCAGTCTCCTCGTCTTCTTTCTCAGCCACTCGCTCTGTTCACTTGTGCAAAGAACTCGTACAAAGTAGTCGTGAGCTAAAGAAACTTCAATGAAAACAAATACTGCGTGCACTGAGTTCGTATCTTAATACTCTCGCATTGTTTTATATGCATTGCATAATAATTATGCATGAATCTGAATGAGTATAAATGTTAAGATAAATCGAAGCGTCTGTCGAGGATTAGGTCTACACTAATAAAACATGTTTTAATATCTCTCGAAAAGTAAGACTGACTTTGAATCTTCTGATGGTTGTGACATGAAATCACTCACTTCACAACTTTCTTACTTTTATAACTCCTCTATCCTTTACCTTCCATCCTTTTATACAACCATCCCTTCATATCAGACGTCTGTGTGTGTGAAACGATACGCAACGCAACGTAAGACCAGAAGCTTCAAAACTCAAGTCGCCTTACATTATTATACGGATTATCTTACACTTCTGATTCCCATTGATTCTAACACATAGACACACCACACATACTATCTGTACATTTATAGCATTTTTATAGCTTCCCTATGCAGCTAAGTGTATATTCTAGCTGTGCATGTCTAGTCATTTTATTCTGCACAGCATAGTAACACAGTGGTACATTTGTACATGTAAAAGTATATGTATTACAATAAAACAAGAATCCAGGTAGATGGATACAATACAACAATGTAATAATGCACTGTGCATACATACAGTACAGATACATAACGTTATTGTGTTAGAATATTGCCAGTGCGTTGTTAAAATAAAAATGCACGGTGGCATCTGTTGCTTCTTGATTGTTTTTGCTTGATCTGTGTAGATGATGAGGATCTGTCAGATGATGTAACCAAACCGGGGAGTGAGGCAGTCAGTCTCAGTTCATTTCTTAGGATTTACAATCCAATTCCTACACAAACATCAGACAAGGTGCATGAAATACATAAACCATTGCTATATTACTTATTTGTCAGTACATGCTACACACAATGAGCCACATGATTAATAAATAGCATACCACCTTCAACAATAGCAGAAATGTATTACCTTTGTATGTAACTAAAGAATCTGTGGAACATGATTTTTTATACATAGGTATACACACACATAATACTTTTATACGTGTAAATGCAAGTAATGAAGATTGGATATGGAGCGAGAGACTCTTATTATACACAGTTAGGTATAGACAGTCTTATTACTTGGTTGTATGTAAATGGAGGCTGATGAATTGGATCAGTCCCGAATAAATCGTTCATAAAAACGTGGACGTACGTGTAACAAACTGCAAGGATTTTATTTGCTGGCAAGTCGAGTGAACAGTAGCTGTGTCGATCTTGTTAACTCGAAAATTCGATGTAAAATTACATGAGAGTTGTTTTTGTTTGGATGTGGCTGTGTAAAGGCTGTAATTCCTTATAGGAAAGAAGTGGACGGGAATTTGAATTGTGTAATGTGTAGTAATGAAATGTAATATATAATCAGATCCAATAAACACAAACTCCTCGGTAGACTCAAAAGGATTCTCTTTAAAACCATCTGATTATCTGCATTCAACAGGCAGGTTGTTATTTCCATTATGTGTTTCTATTACCTTTAGTTAGAGTTACACGGGGAGGTTTGCTCACACCGAATTACTCCAGAGTTGAATGACTATTCAAACACACACAATTACTATTCCTCCAGTCTCAATCTAATACTAAAGGGACGGTGGTGTGGTTTGGTGCTTGTTGTGTGTGCAGACAATTCAATGTTTGTGTGGATGATGTGCACCTTAATTTATTCATATGTTCCAGGAGCACTACTTAAACGTATAGCTTTGGATGGACATGTGTGTTCACTCTGTTTCTTTTACTCACTCATATCGCAGGAATGCAAATAAGAGCAAGACCATTCCATTTTATGTTGTAACTCCTTCAGTATGTATACCTTGCTTAGGTTATTTAAATTGCGTATATAGTTGGAGGTAAATGGGTAGGTAGGTTAAGTAGAGGAGGTAAATGTGTTGCTTATTGCTTGCCTTGACTCAGTTCACTCCATTTCGGTTTTATTTCAAGTTTTAGATCAGCTAGATACTAACAAGTAACAATCCATTGATGAGATGATTTGATACAAAATAAAATATACAGGAAGCCGATTAAAAAACCAAACTACATTTAGTATCAACCAATTCACCTGACCATGTACACTCTCCTGGTATTTAATCATAACCATAAGAAAATATTACTGGGTACTGCATTTTGTCTTACCAACATATCAAACAACGCAACTAGTTTTTACTGCTTATTGAATTGGCAGTAGACAAACAGCGCAGAAAATTACTATTACCCACATTTCATATCTCAGGCATGTATACCTAGGTTATGTTATACATACCTGGTAGGTATATTGAATTGGCAATTATTATTAGCAAATGCCTTGGCCTTGATAAGTCCTCACTTTAAAATTTAAGAATAAAAATTATGTTATGCGATACAATTGTGATAGTTATTAGCTAATAAAGAAAAAAACTTTTTGCAACAAATAATACTGTTGAGTATTTTCCAGGTGTATTATTTGGTCTGGTTGTTTGTCTTTAACCTTAAGGAAGCTGCAGCCTCTGGAGAAATGTGGTGCATCTTATTTAGCTCCGTATGTAACAACACCAATGTATGCAGAGCAATACACTGATAGTCGGGAATCTTTGTAAAAATGTATCCCAGTTGGGGGCAAAATGCAAATCTGTAGAGTGTAATTGTAACATACTATGGAAGTTTCTATCCTGACCTGACTATGTGCCTTTGAAAATACATTTTGTAAAAAAAGTGTTATTTACATTGAATATTTATAGTAATTGGATGCTGATGAGTGTAAATGCAGTAAGTATGGACAGAATATCCGATGTTCACAAGTAATTTTATTACAACAGTCGACAACTACTTATGCAATCTAAAATGATTTATAGTCTAAACATTTATTGTACACAACAACACACATGTACATACTGTATGGTACAGGCTGTAGTCATGTTACTGACATGTTACTGACAATGCATAACAAAGCATGTGTACTTAGAGTATACCTACATGGAATTGATATGGTTGTATGTACGCAAAATGTAGGACTGACACTAACACGGTTTAAAGTTGAAAAATGCAGAAAGTATAGTAATTAAAGGATTGCGACGACAGATATTTGAGCTGTTTGGATTTGCTTGTGCTTTTGCTTATGTTTCGGAAGAAGTGGAAGGAACAAAGGATTGTGCTTACGCGTACAACAAATGCTACCCACCGTCATCATAAATATATCAGTGTCATCTCCGAAAAATAAGTGGTTCAAGTTTCTCTGTTGGTTTCGTCCTATACACATTGGACTGACTCTGCGGTTACGCGATTTTCCTTTTCTTTCATTCATACGGACAAGAAAGACAACCATTTCGCTCAATGAACTCTTAGCAACCGACTGATTCAGAGGAGGGTGAGTTTTTTAACCTTTTACTGGGTTAGATAAGACACTACCACCACCATACCACCACCATAGTCGAACCTACTTCTATAAGGAGCAAGGCACAGTAGGGAATCCTCTCTCTCAGTTTTGGCTATTCAGTTTTTATTTATATCTTCACTACAAATATTATGTACATACTCCATACACACAAATACAAGCCGTGCATACTAGTAGTACACAAGAAATACACTACAAAACATATTTATACACTGTTGCTGCATGTATGGGTTGGATTGGAGTCTTTACTTACATAAGTACTACAATGATGTGAGACTAGTTGAGAATTGTGAGTGCACAGAAGCTTAGATTTTTTTAACTGCCATAATGTATTTATTTTCTTTACTGTGTAGTGTATACTACACTGCTATGTTGAATGTGAGTATACTAGTCATTTCACAGTGGAATACAAGTGTACTCTCTCTGTGTACAAATATTATGAAGTATTCAGAGTCACAGCCATAGCACTGAAAATTCTCCAGAGACCACTTATTAATTCTTACAGTAAAAAATTGTATCATTTTTACTATCGTTGATCTAACAATAAGTATGCGCATAACCACACTAGACTTGACTACGAACTAAGACAATTTATACTTATCTCCCTCTTTAAATCCTCATATTGCCCTTGTAATGTCTTTCATGCATCTAATGCTATGTATACATCATGATACACTTGAAACATAGCTATAAGATATATTCTTCTATTTTGGTAGCACAAATACAAATACTATTATAGGTAAATATAGTAATGGAATAGTTTTTTAGAGTCAAGCTCCTAAACGTGTACACGTATTTTAGGAGAAGAGACACAAGACAGTGATAAACAAAGATGCTTTTGCCTCAAACGACTCAATTTAGAAAGAAAATCGAAATTTTATTTGTTTTGGAGCAGAAGCTATCTACGTAAAGAATACGAAATCATTCAAGAGATAAACAATGGAGATGTTTCCCATTCTTCCTATCTCCCATTCCAGTTACAGGCACTTCAATGTGTTCTCTCTGCCCAATGGAATTCTACTCCAATGGGAATTTTCTGACATTAGGGAAAATAGAACATTAGGCAATTTGATAGCATTCTCCGTATAGATTACCTTATGCATTATAGGAATCCTTGTAAAAGTGCTACGTACATGACTAGGTATATTATACGTTTTTATAGGTATATATTATGTGTTATATTTGTACATGTAGAAAAAGTGTATCTTACTATACCTACGTTGAAATCATGGCTGTAAAGTCTACTTACAAATAACTGTAGAAGAGTTACTTGGAATACGAAATACTTATTTACTTTTGTATGGATACCTTTGGTTCATACTGTTTGCATGTATGTAGTATTTATGCTGGAGCAAAAAGAACGGTTAGAGATTAAGGGAAAGCATAATATTTTAGAATTTCATGAATGGCCGATGGCATTGCATATATTTTATAGACCCCCGGAGCTTAGAAAGCCAAAACAGAGGCAAGTACTAAAAATGATGGACTTTGTGAACAGTAGCGACTTCATAAACAAAAAGCTAAAACCCATGCAACCACACTTACACATTATACTTACAATATACCAACTTTCATTCTATTCCTCTAATTTCCATTGTCCATGTTTTGAGTCTTGTATGTTGGTACCTTCAAAAATGTCAGTAAACTATAGCCTTATCAAGAAATGTATTTGCCTGAAAATGAAATAAAACAGTAAGTAATAATAAGTACCCATTCCATTTCCCAACTATATACTACATAAGTGTAAGAGTGTAACATAGAGCCATACCTACCTATATAATCATCATCATCCTCATCATCCTTGTCAAACTTTGTTAAGTCCAAAACTACTGGAAGTCATAACAAGAAAAGTTCCCTTATAAACTACTTACACTTTTTACACCACTTATTATTACCCACAATTGCATATACACAGACACTAAGCACATGTATCCCCGAGAGTGTTTTACATAACAATTTACTACATTATGCTACGACCAGCTCCTACATTCAACATAATATATAGTCCTATAATGTGCTGGCCTCCAGGAGTTTTACGGCCTGTGTATAGCTTTATTCATGTTTATTATGGACACTCACTCTTGGAGTAGCTTCAGTCAAATCAGCATTGGGTCAGAAGTCACAAGTCCTTTTTCTACGTAAACGTTACATAGTGTACCTTCCTATGTAGTACTTCTAATGTAAAGTAAAATTATACCTCTAAGTAAGTAAAACTGTAAATTCTCTGTGTTCTTTTCTATGTCAAGCTTATGAGATGTGATGAGTGTATGGAATCTAAACTACAATAATATAATGCTAACTACATTTTAGAATAGTCAGGTGAATAAAAACATATAGATGCATAGAATGAAAGGGTTAAGTATGATAGAAGTGTATGGTGAAGACGTGGACGTGGTAGTGGTTGGTTGTTTGTTGGTGGGGTAAGGAGCTGGCTGAACTGATGGACGGACTTGTCTTGAAAAAGTGACTTGGAAATGATGTTGTAGTGATTTATGTAAGTCAAAATAGTTATCTGTCCGAATCATCTGCTGCATTTAGTGTTTAGTCAGATTACAGGGCTGATAACAGGTTTTCCAAAATTCATCTCATGTTTGATGTCGCCGAGAAACGTTAACGTAACATTAAGGGAAGCCAACATTCTTCTCTTTTCCTTCTTGCTCCTTCTTCATCATTACATCATGTCATATCATAGCTTCGCTTTTTAACCATACATTACTCTCGTCGAGAAATTAAACATCTCCATGCACATACATACTACACTCTCTTTCATTTCGACTGTAACTCTGTCGCAGTAATGACTAGGACAAATTATATAAAATCTGCCGTGTACACAAACGTATATTAAAATATTACAAACCGGGGAAGAGATTTTTAATCTTTTGATATTTTCAGTGAATACAATTATATTGTAGGTTTTGTCTGTGAATTCTCGCCAATTCGTCATACGTAACGCAGTCAGCAAATATTTAGTTTTTGAAATACCCCGTAATTTTTTGCACGTTAAAGTTTCTATGAATTTTTTCGTCGCTTTGTTAAAGTTAAAGTGCGTACCTACAAAGTCCCAGGACTCAGGTCTCCAGAAAACAAAAATACAAATAGCTACTTAAGTGTCTTAATTACTGAGGTATGCAAGGAAAAATGTTAATTAACTGTCTCATGATGTCACATTAGTAGGAATGACCAAGTACACAAAGACAAATGCGCTCAGCTAAGTAAACTAAGTATCCATGTGAGACAAAGTATAATGTGAATAAAATTTTCCCACTCTCAGCTGAGAATTAGAATTCCCATGTTGCTAACTGAGTTTTACAAGACTGACATGTGAGCCAACCAGTGTCTTCCTTGAAGAAAAGTTGGCATGTCCATCCTCCTCCTCATCCTCTAAAATGACTATATAAATTTATGATATGTTGATATGATACTGATAGTACATTACAAAGTGTATGTGGAAGTATATTATCTATGTGCTATAATAACATAATTCATTTACGGTGCGCATCTAATTGCCATTTTTGTTATCAGTGACTGCACTTTTGTAATAAGACAGGAGTAAATAGCTATTTCTTGTAGCAATCTTTCCTACCAGTATACGCACACAAGGGAAAATCCGGTTAATAGCCTACTCAACTGTAAAGTTTGAGATTAGTTCATAAAAATTGCTGCAGCTAATGAGTCTCTCTATTGCAACTTGCACTTAAGTGTAAACAAAAATCCGATGAACATCCTGTCCTATATCTTATCATAATGACTTGCATACGATGCTCTCAAAAAATGTCCCCATTTTTATTCCTACCCGACCAAATTAAAAAACCCGGTACTAGAACTACTACTACTACTACAACTACCTTACTACTCACTTTACTACTACAACCACTACTACTATTTATTTATTTATCGTAGTAGTAAAAGAAAGCTGAATCAACTGCCAGAACATTGTACATATGGATACTATGCAAAATACACACACCTTACGAATACGATGCAGTACACAAAAATTCCGACACGGTAAAAGGTGTGAGTTACAAAACAGGACAGCCGTGATTTTTACAGTATGATTGTAAGTGCACTATGTTGTCCTCTCCAAGTGGAAAAATGACACTAATGAGTCCATATTGTAGTAACTGAAGGGGCAATGGCGCAAGAAAAGTTTTCCTGCAACACTTGCAATATACACAAGGCTTTATAAAATACTACAATACTACAGATACGAGATACAAAAAGAAAAGAAGCCTGAGAGACAAAAACATATTGCATGCATGAAGCTGTGTATAATTTTGTTGTGCCTTGGGTAAGCAGACCTGTCAACACTCGTCAGAAATAAGACTCAAGACATGACCAGCCGAATGAACTCCTAACCTCCTCAAACCAAACATTTGTCACGCCCTCGGGTTATCACAGCTCCTGCAACACTTCACACATAATATCGCATTTTCTATACACAGATTACACACTAGCTACTATACACTTATCGTGAAGGCCTCCAAGATAAATTGCACCAAAAATTGTGACATGATCTCTGAAAAGTCACACTGGATTGGGAAAACATAAAATGCGTCCTTAGTAGGTACTTACATACAATTTTTGTATTTTTTATGTATCTGTGACATATTATACGCAGTAGGTAATTAGAATAAGTTTGCGTAGGCAATTTCCTTTGTTAATGATAATGATAACTTCCACATTATGCATACTGATAATAATATCTACGGGCTTGTTATTACAAACTAATGAAGGATTCTGCAAAAATGATTCAATAAAAAATATGGTAAATATTCAACATTGAATTTATATCCCATTTACATTTAGGTTATGATGATTAGTACAAGGAGAGAAGCAATTGACGGTGTGTGCAAATGCATGCACGTTGTCTTGCATTTGTAATCAGGGAATACATAGCGTCTAGTAAAGTAGTTTTGTGTTGTGGAGTTGTAAGAATAATTTTTGCAGTGGTACGTTGTATGGTTGATGGTAGTGGAAGGAATTGGATGATAACTTAATGCAGTATACAACTGTTTAGGTAGGTAAGTGATTAAGCAAGGCGAGCATCTGGGAAATGAGTGTACTCACTCAGAGCACGTACAAATTTATTCTGTGCATAATTATTTTTATTTGTACTGGCATTAATTGCAACGGTTTACCTGCGAATGCAATGCAAGAATGAAATATTGAATAGCTTCATAGCTCATACTAAATACATTCGACTCCACACGTGCAAAACTTAATTTTCATATACAAGCGAATTAGCCAATAGCATATTTTGCATTTAACAATCATGCATTTATCCTCAAAGATTTTATGGCAATTCACGAAACTTGACTAACTACTGGCGCTGAGGCTTTGGCACATGTGTGAAATGAACAATGCCTTTAGTTGCCCCTTACAAAATCTCTTGGGCTGTTAAAATGCTCATAAAGGACAAAGGAAATTTCGAAAAAATCGCAAATACGTGTTAGGCCGTTTGCAATGTGCTGAAAATCATTATTAGTAGTTAGACCAACAATAATTAATGTAAATACTCTGCAAATGAATGGAACAACCCAAATCGCCCCAAACGGCTTTCGATAAAATATGTCTTGTGAAGCTCTTAGCCATTTCTAACCAAAATATAATATGTAAGTGGCTTGTTTTATTTTACTTTTTATTTTAGCGAGACACTGTGCTACAATATAATATCTTCTACATACTAGATGATATAATTGTTATTCATTTCTACTGCAAAAAAACTATACATCTGTGTTGTATAGACATGGGTGCATATAAGGCAAGAGTGCCAATAATCTGCATTGCTGTAATAATGCACGAAGAAAATAATGGGTCAAATGAGAGGATTTTAGTAATACAGGTATTCATTCAGCTGAGACACGATACACGATTATTGAGGCGGCTCTAATGTTGCTACCAACACATAGTTGCTGTTAATGGTCTGAAAAACGTGAAGGAAAGTAAAGCGCTTAAAATAAAGGCTGTTGTTGGTGAGTGTTGTTTTGTGTGTGTTTGTGAGTGAGTGAGTATGAGGGTGCAGGGAAACGAAGGATGCAGATCTGCTGCAGGAGAGAGACAGATAGAGCCTTATAGTTGTTGTGATATGAAAGGAAAAGAAGGATTCAGCAATGTTTTGAATGTGATTAACTCAATTGCTGCCCCCCATAATTATTATTACAACTTACATAGCATCCCCACGCCATTCCCAAACAGTTCCGTCGCTTCTTCACTCACTTGCTCATCTTCAGAGACTAAATCTTCTCTGCTGCACAATGAATGCAAGACTTTTGGCGTGAGTTGTGCCACGGACACGCAATTTTCTTGTATTCAATCACGAAATGAATGTAAATATTTCCACTTTGCTTAAATTCTCTCCTTCTTTTGCTTGTGTGTCTAATTCCTTCCCTTCCCCAAATTAAATGCTTTGTTGCATCAAATAGTAGTAGCTACTCTTCCAAGTTTCTGTCGAATACACCTAATAAATGCTGGAGTTTTTAACACTGAAACAATTATTTCGGTTCAAACAGGATTTTACACTACACATTGAAACATTGTATCTGTATTATGTGTAGCATGTACCCTACTACTACATTAAGTGTAAACTGTAAGATAGATAATTCAATAGAGGTTGTCCAAGACAAGAGAGACTGATCATTCCGAATTCGTTTATTGCGGCAGAGTCACGTCAACCTGTCTGTCAAACAATGACCTGGGGTCAAACAAACCAAACATAGAAGCAAACTGCCCATTGTCCAACCGTCGGGGGATAATAATAGTAATCCTTGGGAAAAAAAATAAATCTCGAGGTGAATTAACAGTTTTAATACAACAAACCCTTCATTAATTCAATCTAATTTTGCCCATCTTTTGTTTTTATATACAATGTAATACGCCTGAGTCTGTTATGTTGCAATGCAATGCAATACAAGTAACTTCTTATGGGCTCTACTTTTATTTTGCTTGCTTTAGGGGACTCCTGTTTAGATATGCAGCAGTAGCCAAGTAGTAATTGACCAAATGCTCATCTCCCGGCTGCTCCCATGCTCAACACATTTGTTTGTTACGTTTTAAAATTGTTACTGTACATGCAGATAAGTAGAGTAGACCCACTTTTTATGCAAATCGAAAACGAAAGTCTTTCCTCATCTTCTGTGTATTTATCATTCCTATAAAAAATCAAGCACCACCACTAAGATTCAATTTCGTGTCTACAGTTTGCATAAATTAGAAAATATTCTTTTATAAATGACCCTAAAGTAGCAGTAGACAAGGCACACGGCACACATGTTCTTTGTTGAGAGTTGAGGTTGAGATACATACATATTATATTCATAGTCAAACAAAATTATTGTAGCCAGAACAATATATTTTCGGTATAAATATAATCAATAGGTCCAGTGTACAAAGTTCTGAGCAACTATTTCAAATGAAATACATTGTGAAAATCTTTTATAGCAAGCTGCATGAATTGTTTATAATATTATGTGTGTACAGGTAACAGTAACAGTTTATAAGAATAATAATAGCACGTTTATCTTAAACTTTTTTCTAACAGCAACTACAACTATTCTATACATACAACATCCCCAGCCAATAACAGAACTGAAGTTTTATTGACAATACTGATGCTTATACCGTGACTTGTTTATGTGGTCCTATATTTTTTGTTTGTTGAGTTAACCAATATATTATTCCTTTCACTTGTATTGCTACAAATATTCGATAGAGGTAGATATACCTAGGCACATTATGTGTTGTATGTAGGAACTGAAACTATTACTTGACAGATAAGCTTATGACGAGTGAGAGAGCATCGAAGACTGAGCCTAAAGGTTCGGCAGACCCTCCATGTAGATTGTGTATCTCATTCTCATTTAATTTACTTTTTTGCTTATGAGAAAAGCTCAACAGTCTCAACTCCAAAGTACTCACAATTAATGAAACTCAATGCAGTGCACAAAAAACAAACTAGTTAAGGCGAATGGCTCCTTAATTCTTTCCTTCTCAACGTAGCTGTTCTCATGTTTGTCTAATCAATAATAAGTGTTCTGCAAAATCAGTTAATCTTTTAATAAAGTCATAGCTAATGGATTTCTGTCCTCCAATCCACTTTAATTCTTCCTGCCAGGGTGAAAACGAGCCTTTCATCACAACGGGAGACAAAGACATTATTTGTCATCCTCAAACATTCCATGCCATCATCCTGTTTCTACGGAATTTCTTGAATTAAGACATTCTTCACAGGCCTTAATCGTTCCAATGTACACAGTGCTGGAGGTGGACATTAAAAACATAAGCATTGAACATAACACATGGAATACATTAGCTGAAACAAACATAACACTCATTACACTCATTTAATATCACAATGTCAGTAGCAAATCTACATGGTAGGGAGCTTCACTCAATTTCATTCTGACTGAACTCGACTTGACCATTGATGTAATCCGATGTGGTCACTGAACAACATTTGCATAATATTCCACAGCTATATAGGTTCGAGCATTTGCCTGTGAAAAATAGTGTAACATAAAAGGACACGATTTGAAGAAACTTTTTGGGAGACCGCATGGAAGAAAAAGACAAACAAAACAGGATGAGAACATTATCCATGCCATTATCACTAACTCAGTCCAAGTTTCTGTGGACTGGACGTCCAAAAGTCAAATTTTAACAGAAAATGCACACATAAAGCTTTTGGAATACATACAGAGTGTAAACCTTATAGGTACATTTGTTTAGTTGGGTTTGTAGCTTGAGAAGGACGTTTTATATAACGATGCCATGAACTGAACTGTGATGGTTGTTGGATGCAGTCTGTTTACGTATGTTTGTTGTATGTTTATTGTGGCAATGATAATGTGTTGGTAGTCAGGTGTTGAATGGACCGTGAATTGCTGCCCAGTCCAGTTCTCTTCACAAAAGACGTCTCTCACAACCATCCTCTCTTTTTTCAATTATTTCTATCCTCTTTGTACTTAAAACACTGCGTCCCGTCCACCACTACTACGTTTACTGTTCATAAAGTGTATATAGAAGTAATTACGTTTATGCTTGACAGACTGTATATGGATGTGTATGTGGATGTGTAGGACTCAAGTGTCTGAAACAACTGGCCCATTGATTCTCCGACAGATCAGTCAGAACAGTGACAGCCGCTCAGCGCTCTACTTTCTGCTCTTTTATAGATATCCGCATTTTTATTATTTCCATACTGTTATGTCTTGTAGTTCAAAAACATTGAAGCTGTAGGTACCTACACGCTTTCAGGCATTAAACTGCGATCTTGATTTCTACGACTAAGTAAGTAATATACTTAGGTACCTATGTAAGTTGATGCCATTTTATATCAAATGAAAGTATATTATTTGTTATGGTAGAGAACTACACGCAAATGTGAGCAATTGTGAACTGCTGTTTGTTATGATTAGTAATGTGCAGTGTTTTTGTAGTAAGTTGCACTTGAGTATTTGAACTAATGTGATTTTTGTTATACATAATATAGGAAAGCAAAAACGAGAAAATCCAGTTGAGACTTGAGACTGTGAGACACAATGTAAACTGTGAAGTATGAAGCTAAGCTAGATACTACTTTATTATGTCCTGTGCCCTAAGCACCCATTTACATACATTATGCAATTATTATGTTTGACTAGGATGCAAAGGAGTGCATATGTGTATACACAATGTGTAATTACCTTGGGAAAATAAGACTCAACCAATAATCTAATTGATAGTCCAGTAATTTTATATTATGGTTCAGCCTTATAATCATTAAAGTACAACTTATGGTTTTTGTTTGAAGTAAAAACTGTTTCGTATGCCTTATGTATTGAAGACCGCGTTTACGACATAATGTATCTCAGCAATTTGAATTCTCATTTTCATACTTTACTTTCTCAAAGACTTTTTTGGTTAAGGTAATCGCTTAGCCCAGTTATTAAGTAGCGGAAGCTACTTTATGGAAATGATTTATCTGTCTGTCTGTCCGTCTGTCTATCTATCTATCTATGT
>JAQFYB010002253.1:0-25856 GCA_034694085.1 Pogonognathellus longicornis | reverse complement strand
AAACTCATTTGGATAGTGATTTTCGCTTTTAATCAAACTCGTGAGGTCTCCGTAGCTTTGCTTGATATAAGTTTTATGTATGCGAGTTAAAACATTACAACTTTTTTGTTATAGATTTAGCAAAAAAAAAGGTTTGCATAGGTAACAGGGCTTTGACATAGCTAACAAAAACTGAGTCATATATCTTGAAGTCTGAAGTGTATACAGATAAAATTTTGTTTATACTATTGCTTGATATAAAAATAAGAAAAAAAAACATCAACGGGATGAGTTAGAATATTTTTATTTGTTTTCATTATAACCACCACAACCGGGTAATTGGTTGTTGGTAAAGCTCATTGGCCTAGAGTAAAAGTATCTTGTACCGCAGTGTAATGTCTTGTGGTATATTTTCTTGACTTAATCGCATAGTATTTACCTACTCACAGAAACGAAGCGTTCAACTCAACAACTAGCTGTTCCAGACTGCCAGACTATATAAAATTTCCATTGCTTTGTGTACGTTATTCAGCATGCTACTACAATAACATTACAACTACAACTCTGAGATTCTTCGACAATGTATTAATCTACAGTCTACAATTACAAACAAACCAATGAACTTTTAATACTATGAACGTAAAAAAGTCACGGAGTGCGAGTGTCGGGTTTGACTCTTGTTGGTTGATGTCACTTTAGAATTTCAACTGCACAGCAGTACTTTCCACAAGTGTCAAACTTCTTACAACTTGCAGTCGCTAAGATAATTCAATGAAGCATTTTTATCAATTTCTTTGCAATAAATGCAGTCAAAAGTCAACAGTCAAGACCCGGTGCTATTCTACAATTAAAGAAATTACGACACATAGAGCATAATGTTTTACACGATTTTATTAGGAGAAAACTTTATAGCTACTTGTATGTACTATGAATATATGCATGCCTGTAATTAAGTGTAGCACACTTTCTACATTCAGAAGTCAGAACTTGCTCTTGTGCTCTTGTATGTATGTAGTTGGTTTGCACACAAAAGTCAAGTGTGTAATTTAGCAGTTAGCAGTGTGAGTTCTCATTCCTACTACATTTTGAAACTACAAGTATGGGTAGACACAGCATATATAATAAGATTAGTAGGCATTCCTAAAGATTGATGGTGAGTGCTTTTTGAGGTTTCTTGATAAGCATTTAAATTAAACCAGTCTCATGTGGATCATGAATCGTTGTGTGGTGGTTTTCAGCTGAATGGAATTGATGTGCATCCCCTAGCAGACGAAAACGTTTATTTAGTAACTGAAAGTCACAAATCTCGATTTGCTGCCTAGATTTTTATTCAACTACCACAGAACTAGACACTGCATTCACTCGATTGTTGACGCACCATGCAAGAACTGTGGTTGTGTACATAGCACCAGTTTAAAGCAGTAGTTGTACAAATAAACAGCAAAAGAATGGCAAAAGAAGAATATAGGTATGGTATGCCGATCTCGGTCGGTATTCCTTCACTTGTGGTGTGGTATCTATAATATAAATTTTGTAAGCTAAATACTTGTTGTGTAATGCTGATATAGGCATGCACTTTCGATTTACAGTTTGCTGCAGTATTTACACTACACAGCAGCCATCGGCCTAAAGATTAAAGACTTGGACTAATGCATGTCACTGTAACAATTCATTCTGCCAATAGGTACACTAGCACTATACACAACATACCGAAACACATACATACATATATTATTACAGAAAAGGAATCTATCGTGTGTTCCTACTGTGCTGTTTTGTTGATAGTTGTTAGGGAGTTGTATTTACGTTGCAAAGGAAGGCATATAGATTTACAATGAGCATAATCTGCAAACGAAATGTTGTAGAGAAGTCGTAATTGCATTATAAAGCGGGGCGGTGAAGTGCTAACAAAATAAATATACTTTTTGTGTAGGGCATTAATTATAAGAACACAGTCTTCTCATACGTTACTTTCTGCATCTGCTAAATGTACTGTACATATAGAAGGGTACTCGCGCTGGCTTTTTATTCTACTATATGTGAAACAGAAAACCACATCTCTTAACATTTAGGTATGCCTAATTGAATTACATACAGCATATTTTCTCTTGCATTAGAATAGAACATAGAAATAGCTTAGAACTTGGGAGTCTTGCTTTGATATTGTACGCTCTATAGCACAACATTGTCTTTTCTTTTGCTAATACGATCGTAATTTAAGTAAACAGTTTCAATGAACTTTCGGCAACACTAACAAAAAACAGACACACATTTTTGTAGGGAATAGAGTTGTCGTCCGTTTATGTATTAGATTGATGAGTTTCCGTTGCATTTGCAATGAATATACAAGATACTATGTAATTCAACAAGGTATTTGCGAGTTTGGAGAAAAAACAATATTATAAGACTACGACACACAGCATGTGTGACTGTGTGAGTGCTCTCCGATTTCGGTCATGACTTTTGTAATGCCAATAGGAACGCCAAAGGTTAAGCACCCCTGCTGGAATACATTTGTGGATTTCATCGAGTGGAACCAGTACAATTACAATGAGCAAAATGTGTAGTCAAATCATGTACGTATAATTTAATTTATTATAGAAAGAAGTTAGGCAAATGTTGGAGCGAGATTTTATAATGCATTAAAATGCGGCTTTACTATAAGAATCAATGATTTTAAAGCTGCAGGATCCAACATAGGTCAAGAAAACGAGATATCAACGTATAAGCTAAAGCATACATTACAAATTCATCGTGACTTATTCAGGTTGCTGTAACAGTTTGGTAAATCTGGTTTGGTTTCCTATGTCACTGTGTTTACAGGTTACAAACATTACGGCGAGCCGAGCTAACTACTTTTACTAACACACGTGCAATTTTTTCCGCTTGTAACACATTACTTTACACGCACTAGAACTAACTGGTACTACATAGCATTATAATGTCTCCAAAATCATTGCAGTATTTCAAGGATTAAACAAGAATTTGAGTGCCTCGTGTGAGCTAAACTCAAAATCATTTATTTAACAATGAATGATAATTGTTAGCAAAACATCAATAACATTATTATTGATAAATGAAATAATATTGATGTACAGTAATAACAGATTGTGATGCTTCATCGTGGTATTTGTCATAATAATATAAAATGTATACCTATGGCTATGCCTACTATGCTTATCAATTGTAATAGTTAACAAAAGGCTAGTAGTACATTAAGTACGTAAGTTAATTATATAATATCTACAATATCTAGCCTTGGGATGACATGATCAAAAATGTTCCTCTGCTTTTAAATGAATTATTTCCGTTATTTCATGTCAGCACAATGATTGCATCAGAGCATTTCAAATCTAAATTGGCTACAGCTTTGCCCATTTGACTAACAAAAATGTTCCTTTTGTCAAAATTGTTTTTCTGGAGTGTGTCAGTATGTGTACATTAAGATACTGTGTTTTTAAACGAATTTATTTTTTGAAGAATTCAAATTTTGTCTGTATATTATGGAGTATGATGCAGTAATTATGAAATATACTTTGTTCAAAAAGCAAGGAGTGAGCTAAAATTACGGAGGAACACGACGATTTTCATTAGCACCTTCGGTTGTCAACGTTGTGAGTAGCAAGACGTGATATAAATTTACCCAGTGGTAATTAGACAATATTTTTATAAAATGAAACGAAGCTCTAGTTTTTTGCATGCTATTGTGCAGACTCGGTTTTAGAAACTCAGTAATTGAAGCTGTTATACATAGATATTCATTCTAAGCTAAACTACAGTATATACAGTAGTATATAAGCAGCTGCAATATTAAAGTCTGCAGTTTCTAATCTGAGACATCATGCGTTTACGTAAATGTGGTGCATTTATTTGGCTCGCAATCGCATACACTTTGAATCAAAGAGACAAAGTAATCATTCACAAGAGCCAAGAATTTGAATTTGTTCAGCTGTGCACAATGTACATCAGAAATTGCTATTAGAGCATTCTCATACTAGATACTAGAAACTTCATGTAGTAGCTCAACTCAACCTAGTTCATTGCTATAAAAATTGCTGTCAAGTCCAATGTGAATGCAACTGTTGTAAAATAATGGACCATGGAAGAGAAAAGATTGTGATACATGACGAAAACACGCAAGACATTTGCCATAAATATCGTAGAACTATGTGGCATGCCCCTACACATAAATTACTCATTACACTATGCGATATTAAATAATTGTATTATACCTATAATAGTATTATCCATTTGCTTTCTTGTATGTTCTACCACTTAATTATTATGTAATACTCTTGTGCTTCTCCTCGTTAGATGAGTTATGTAATAGACGAAATGAACAAGTAGAAATGCGTAGGTATTTGATAAATTAGAAGCAGTTAAACTTGAAATAGATTTTGTGTTCTACTGTTCTACCGATATAAAAATTGTGTCAAACAATTTGGGCACTGATATATTCAACACTCTTAAGTCTTACATAAAATGGACAAGTAGGTATTCCTACGTAATAATTTTTGATTTAATGGGTACTGTAGCTATGTATATACAGATAGTTGATAGTATTTCGTGATGTATTGTATAATACAATTTAGTGCATATGAAAATTACCTAGGCCTACCTAGTAACTAGTAAGAATCTATCATGAAAATTCCAATTGTTTAAGCACGCTAGTCAATTACATGAAATGAATGGGTTCCGGATGAACGCCACAAAAGTATACAGCACTATAAATTTTGAGCTGCAGATAAAGTTAAAAAATTGGAACTTGCATAGCAGTTCAATAGCAAACAGTCTCAGACTGTTCAAGTATAACTGTCATTATCAAAAGTACTTTTATCAATGTAGGTTATAAATCTACCTGCAGTCTCATTTAAATAGAGTATTTGTGTTTCATTATAGCCATAAACATTTTAAGCAGTTAAGATGAAGCCAACTTTGAAAAAAATTCTCGACACTTTCTAGCTCAAAGCTCCATTCAAATAAAATATATAAGTATTTTAATCCTGTCTGAAAATGTGCTGAAGATGTGTATTGTGCATTATCTATTGTGCTATGCTCTCTATGCTACACTCAAATGATTTCCTTTGGCACACGACATAGTTGCTAATTATGTTAACGAAACAAGGCATGCTACACATTTTTCTTTCAAAAAGGTGTCTTAAATCCATGCACAATCATATAATGCTAATTATACATCTTACTGAATAGTGAAAAGTGCTTAGAAATCTAATTGGGACATTGGATAATACTCCATGCTGTAAGTAGTAATATTATATTTCATTGTTTCATTTTCTACAAGACAGTTCTGCTCTCATTTGAATCAGCACATATTATTGTATTCTGTATGAACGAACTTAGCAATACAATACATACCTACATACATTTTTTGCATTACACAATGCACAACGGCAAATATATATGTTGTGAATTTACTTGCAATTCTTTACTGGAATCTCGTCATTAAACGGACTTTAAGTTGAAGAGCAACATACGCTATTATTCGAAAACCAACCACCAGAACACACAGGCAAACGATATCACGTTGAAAATTGTCCTTTATAAAATACCAAAAATCATTTCAAAATAAGCATACATTTACATGTACTTATAATTCTACTTACTTATTTCATGATAGTAATGTTTGTATACGTAGATACTATTTTCTTACATGATTAAAATTATAGCCTTGCAAGCCAAATTCTGAAGCTTTACAGTCCGTAGGTTTAATCATCTTGCAATGTTTAATAGTGTTATTGCTTGAAGCTTCCCATTGATTGAGTAATATAGCCTCGGTGGAATAATAAATCCAAGATGTGTATTGAATCCAACTTAGGTATGGTGAAACTCCACTGTAATATCAAAAGCTTCTGTTTTAAAATGCTTTTGAGAAATACAGGATTTATTAGGTATGTTGTATTAGGCATTTTTCGGAGATTAAAGTAGCATTTCAAGTGAAAGTTGTGTAGGTGTAAGAAAATCTTACTTGATGTTAACAAAGACTCCTCCAAATATCAGTAAGGGGGTTGTTAAAGGAGGGATAAAGGTAAGAGCTGTTTGCACATTACCTGCACCACACGACACTGCATAACCGAACGAACATGACACATTGACAACAAGTGTTAATATAAAGACACACCAAAAGAAGTTATAAATATCTTCTTTGAGCCCAATTGCAAAATAAACAATCGAAGCAAATATGATCGGGAAGAGGAAATGAAGCGGAAGGTCAGCGACCGTTTTGCTAATGAAGTAATACGAAGTTCGGTACAATTTATCCGATTGTTCTCGCATAAACAAGGGCAGTTCTTCACAAAATGTCTGAAATTAGATCAAGATTAAGACTATTTACTGTAACATCAAGGAAAAGAATTGTTATCTGTACTTTGTAGAATATAAAAACTTTAATAGTTGGGCTTACGTTTATAACACCAAAAACCGAGCTAAATGTCATATGAACAATAAAAAGAAATAATGCCCCATTGATATTTCTGATTCCTATTTCAGTCATATCTTGACGATAGTATATCAACACAAATATACAAGCTACAACCTACAGTGAATATACAAAAAGAGTCAATTGTCCATTTCAAATGCAAACAGATATGAGAAAATATCGGAAGATCCCATACATACATACATACAGGTACATAATTCATACAGTCTGATCAAAAACTCAACGGAGAATTGCCTCCGGTTGGCTCTGCATTCCACGATACAGTGTGTATACTTAACCCGATTTACTAGCCGCAAAACTCATACTCATGCTGACAATAAGTAACTGATATATCAGGAAATCGGAACCAACAAGAGTATTCAGAGTTTTATCCGACTGTACAGAGACTCACAGAGACAGACAGACGAACAAACTTTTTGATATTAATAAGTATCACGTATCACTACCGATATTTATATCCAAATCGATAATGCACCTTTCGACACTTTCAAATCAAAATAGCCTTTCACTGTCACTTTGTGTCGCTTTCCGTATATCAACATTGCCTACAACAAGTGAAAGTGCTACTTATAGCACGTATGTGTCGTATCTGTCTTAAGGATATCTTACAACTAATTGAGTGACACGTATGCCAAATAGAGCCACGTTTCTCCAATTGGTAGCCAAAGCTCTGTTCACCAAAGCTGTAACCTGATTCCAATTAGTAGCTTTGTATTCTGATTGCTTTTCTTGTTCTTGGATTTTGTTTTCTAGTTTGGCAAAATCCTTACTCTTTCTTCGATGATCACTATTTACGATATCAGTCTGAAATAGGTACAATTCATTATAGTGGTGTAGTAGCATTATGCAAATAAATTAGAAATGAGAGAATGTATCATTCAAAACCTTCATACTTTTAGATTTTTAGCGGAAGTGCTGTTATCATAGTAGTCACATATTCCTTCAACTATTGCATGTTTTGCTTCATGTGTCAAACTGTTTATTCCGAAGGTTAAAACTGACAAATTCAGTAAGAAATAGTCAGCTGGATTATGCGACACAGGACATTCCATTCCTTGCCTTTTTCGAAAAAAATCTTTGAAATTAATACAATAATTAAAGAAGTTTGAGGCTTATGCGGACTTCCACACGCTTAAGCACAGTCACTATTACTTGTGCGTATAGCTATTACTCACTCGGCAAAGAATTGCAATGCATCTTCCCTAGGTCCCAAATACGCTGTTCGACCTTCAGCCATGAGAAGTATATCATGAAAAATAGAGAAGATATCAGATGAAGGTTGATGAATTGTACATATTATCGTTTTCCCCGAAAGTGCCATCTTTTTCAAAATATGAACAATATTTTGTGCTGTATGATTATCTAGTCCCGATGTAGGTTCATCACAGAATAGGATTGAAGGATCCGTAATTATCTTTCTCAAGAAACAGAGATAGAAATGTGAATTTGTTAATCCAGAATTATGTACATACCTATACTAATACTATCGATATACAAATACAGTAGGTGTAGAAATTATAGAGTAAAACCTCTGATGCGAATGACAGACGCTTTCTTTCACCACCTGAAATTCCTTTTGAGGTATTTAGACTACCTATCCTGGTATTCATACATTTTTGCAAGCCGCACTTAAATGAAAATGTTGTATTATGGTTTAAGTTTTTGGAATGCCACGACCTTATTGTTTACATTGGTCATGAAATTACAATACAATACATTTGTTCATTACATCTGTGATAACATCTATGACTCTCAGTTCTCTCTCTGTGGATGTTGTTTGTCTTTCCATGCGAAACACAGCTTGATACGTGAGATGTTCTTTGACAGTGAGAGCTCCCAGAAACAAATCATCTTGTTGAACATAACCAGAAATTGCATTCATAAAACTAGAACCTACAGACACACCATTCACAAATCGGTCACCACATATTTTAAGCTTTCTAGAAGTTCGGAACATCAAAAGATTCATAAGTGTGGTTTTCCCTGCACCACTGCTTCCCATTAATGCCAGAATCTTTCCACTCTTTGCAACACCAGTCACTGCGAATTAAGTGGACACAATTTACTTGTATAAATACATATTACAGATTTTTCAACCCTTCATGAATTGGACTAGGTATATTTAATTTAGCTACCGTTACGAAGAATGTGCTTTGGAGGTGTGTACGTGTTAAAGATTTTTGACATAAATTTTCCACTTGGGTGCTGATCATAGAGTGTAAAACTACCATCTTGTTTCTGTAAACAAGCACCACTAAATACGTTGATATTCAGCCATGAATATTCAACGGGCTCAGCCAACACAATTGCTGTACTCACAGTTCGCTTTACAAGAACTGACGGCTCATGTGAGTTACGTTGCCCTGTTGATAAGTATGCCGCAACTGAATTCCCTGAATGATTTGAAAGATATGGCAATTCTTCGACTTCTTTTGAATCCAGCGTTGCAAGTCCTAACTCCTCATCTGCCATTTTCTCAGATTTTATGAACTATTAGAGGATAACATTGTATCATTCAAGTAGGAAGACTGTGCTGACCACTCATTATTTCTTCGTGTGTAATAATTTGTCTTTGTCCTCCATTAATATTATAAAAAAACGTGTAAACCATGCTGTTGTTATAGTAAAAAGCTAATATTAATATTGGTGGTACTTTCTCCGTAATTTCTAAATATGCGGGAACAAAATTAATTCTGCCACAGGACACAGGAAAAAATAGTTTATATTCTTAGTTTACGTACATTCTACGATTAAATATATTTACATAATTGGCACATTTGACATAATAATGGAGTCATTGGCAAGAACGGAAAGTAAAGTTATATCGATAATACCATCAATAAAGTCAAGTAGGTCGAGAAGGCCCCAGCGAACAAAACCGCATCACACGATTTCCGTTCGTAGAAGGTCACAGTATACTCATGAGTCGGTTGAGTATATTCTGCCCACATACTTTCCACTGGCAGAAGAACATCCAGATTGGCGAGTCATAACTACAGCCAAAGTTAATGATATGCACTTTGTTACAAAATACAGATCTCGGTCTACAGGAATGGAATTAGTGATAGCTACCATTTGTGGACCAACGGTTCATTCTTACATCAATTTAGGTTACTTTCTTATGTATTTTTAATATCATGTAATCAAAAATTATAATGCTAAAAAAGGTGTTTGACCAATAATGTTACTTATTTTAAAGCTACCAAAGCAGAAAATAATGATGGAATCGCAAACATATTGAAAAATCTCATAGTTATGGGAAGTGAGGATTATCCTCATCCTGGAGTGTTAGAAAGTTTGACTGGCAAATGCCTGGCATCCGCTAACGAATCAACTTTAGGTACATTCATTTCAATCCAATAAGGAACTAAATTAGCAGTTTGTAAAATAAAGCCTCGTCTTTTTATAGACATTGATCGCACATGTTTCCAAATGACAACTGCGGGGGCACAAGGCACTTTAACATTACTGCCTATTTATTTGGATCACATTTTCTTCCCACTTTTATCCGAACCTTTTTTTGTCACTGAAATTCACCATGTCAATTCTGACGGATCAGATGACGGTCCCCTATACAAAACTTTGCTTTCTCAGGTTCATGATCCAGAAGTAAAAAAACAATTTCATCTCAACAGCAATATTTACGATCCTTCTTCTGGATACCAATATCAATATTTAGGATTGCCAGAAAACATCATTAAAACAGATATCCATAAAGTTAGAGATTACCACAAGCGATATTACCAACCAATGAATACATCGATAACAGTATGCGGACAGATTGATCCTGTGCATATTTTCGAATGTCTACAACCAATGGTAATATAATTGTACTAATTGTTTGTGTCTTATGTATGTGGAAGTGAAAGTACAAGAAATCTCATGAAATCGTTTCTGAAACTTGACATCTACATTGAAATCAAAATAGAATTAATTTTTAGTATTTATGTCTATGTTTTTTACAAAGGTGGATAAACTCATTGCTAAAGGTCGGGTACCGACTGAATCTGATGATTACGAGGATGAATGGACAAAACCATGGTTGGCTGAAAAACTTGTTGAATTCCATCCTCATCATTCAATAAAAACGTCTATAACATTTCCAAGTGAGTCGGAGGAGTTTGGGTCAGTTGTGATTGGATTCTTAGGGCCACAAACCATTTACACTACAGAACAAGTGGTTGCAATGCGTCTTTTGTTGGAGTACTTAACTTGGGGTGTAAGATCACCATTACAATTAGCTTTTGTGAAAAACGACTCACCTTTGGCAAGTAGTGTTACGTTTTGTGAGCAGAAACACATGAAATCCTTGTTTTCATTTCACTTTAATGGTGTTCCGGTGAAAACTTCTAAATCTGCTGTTATACATCTTTTCAAACACGTTCTGAAGGCCCAATCCCATGATTTCAATATGGAGAGAATGCTAACAGTTATAAATAATTGTTATCAACGAGATGTCAGTATTTTGGAAACAGAACCTCATGATGTTATCGCAGCGGCGATTGCTAACGATTTTTGTTATGCAACAAGTGATGATGGTCTTTTGTTCGATAGGAGAGTCAACAATACTTACACCATTCAACAGTATAATCATCAACCTGTATCCTTTTGGCAGAGAGTTATAAATAAAGGGATTTTAGAACAACCCTGGGTAATAATTGATTGCGTCCCGAGTAAGGAGGAAATACAAGCCATTGCCGATGAGGAAGAAAAGCGAAAGGCCGAACGATTGGAAACACTGACAGAGCAAGAACTACATGCATTAGCTCATCGTTTTGAAAAAGCAATGAAAAAGAAATCAATACCAACTCCGGTCGACATAATCAATCGCGTGAAATCCCCTTCTTTGCAATATATGGGTTACCATACCATAGACCATTTCCTAAATCCAGATTGGTCTTATGATTTCAAATGCAATTTATTCTTAGATGATATTGCTTCGAGTTTTATTTATGTCAATGTCATAATGGATACTACCCGTTTGGATTCAGAACAAAGAAAATATATGCTTTTATTCATTCAAGCAATTTTAAGATCACCTGTGTACGATGATGCTCGATTGTTACTTTTGTCACATGAAGAAATGGGCACTCTTCTGGAAAGGGATGTTATATCGCAAAAACTTTTTCTGGGATTCACCCCAGAGCAAGGGGATGATCCGCATGAAATTTTTCCATGTCCAGATTATTCACACTTTTTGTGTTTCAGAATGCAACTTGAAATGGGGAAAGCTGAGGAAGGCTTTCAATGGATGAGAAAAATATTGTGGAACACAAAATTCGACAAAGCTACGCTGAAAATTATTATTGACGAAATTATTGCCAAGATAGATGATATTAGGAACGATGGAAAGGCAATGGTTCGTGCAATGTTAATAGACTTTACGTTCAAATATGATAGTTGCATGAAGTGCAGCAGCCCGATAAGACAGCAATCTTTTCTGAAGGTATTTTCAATCCGTACCCTTTGGAATATTAAGTTTTCATACCTAATAACCAAAAGTATTATATTATTGCTAAAATTATCCTGAAAATTTTTGGGTTTTAGAATTTGTCAGAACATTATGAAAAAATGGCTGATGGTTTGATTGCCACATTGGAAGCTATTCGCTCTGTGATTCTTCATCCTGATAATATGACCGTTCACATTGCAACTACATTGAGCAAACTCGAATTTCAACTTGCCAAGGCACCTCAGGAAAAACTAGTGATTTACAAACTGCTTCGTCGAACTTTCAGAAATTTGTACAACGAGGAAGAAGAAGAAGATGATGTTATAAAGAAGAAGATCCAACCAATCAGTGATATGATATACATGAAAGATTTTGATTGTATCAAGAAATGGTTATAATTTTTTTTCAAAAAAAAACAAAAATATTATACAAAATCAGAAAAAAATGTTTAAGTTGCCTAATTGTTTATTTGTTTAATTAGGGCACAGGAACTTATTCTTCGAATGAAAAACAAAGATCCTTTGTCTTATTTAATACAAGCTACTCCATGCATTAAGAGCTATGATTCCCCTGAATTACCGAAAATAATGTTGGCTACTCATTATTTTGCACAAAAGGATGGCCCTTTTCAAAAAGCAATTCTCGATACTGGTCTAGCAAAGGAACTAACTTTAAAAACGTTACCTTATAATGGAATGGTGCTTTTCACGCTTACTGGATGTCAAGATTTGGTTAAAGCATACAATGTGGCACTTAACATCATTCTTTCACATTTAAATGAGGGTGATATTCCACCATCAGAATGGGATCAATCTCAACTGGAAAGTGCCCGAAGTTCTGTAATTTACAAATTAATTTCTTTTGAAAACACTCCGAAGACCATCTCTCTTCAATCCCTTCAAAATCATTTTAGAGGTGTATCTCTGGAGTATAGCAGAAATTTGGTTGATAACCTTTGTAAGGTTACACTGGATGATATCAAATTGATGGCAAAAAAATACCTACGAGAATTATTTGTCGAAAATGTTTCATGCGCAGTTGCTGCTCCCAGTGAGAAAGTCCCTGATATAATTAAACAATTCACCAAGTAAGTTTCAGCTTTTTTCAATTACGTAACATAACACTTACTTTGTATCTATATGTACCATTCTCTCAATAGAATAGCCTCAATGCTTACTATCTTGCATGAAAATTGTCTCAATTTCTATTTTTAGTTACGCTGGAAAACGGTTTTGCCTCATGTCCGATATTGATTTTTCTTTTCTGTCAGAGTGGTAATTCAAAGCTATAGTATGATCGTAAAATCCAACCTACTCAAAAAATCGGAAGCAGCACTTTTTATCCTAAATTTTAGTACTGTACAAAAAACCAATACTGTCATTATAACTTGAATTTTATTAATCCTTTTTGCTTCATCATTTCAAATCTATTGAATAAATTATTGTATGAAAAATTTCCCTGGTGAAATGCTAGCTGCCTTCAGCCTCTTCCTTTTCTGTCTCACTTGCTGTTGTCATTAAGAAGCAATTGATGCGTAGTGACAATTCAATCGCACCACTTAAAATTACACCATCGTAAATGTTGTTGATTTTATTTCAAACCAACGGAAACTTTCGCAGTCTGTACTTACACGACAACTTACAAGATCAATCATTGTAGCTATGAAGGATACGCCGAGATTTCACTGTAAGATTTACTTTGCCTGGTCATTAGTTCTCATTATTGCAAACTGTGAAATAAGTGGTGCTGTAAGTGGGTTGTTGTATGTGTGAGGTATAGCCTTAGTCTCTGGGAAATGAAATTATAAAGACTGGATTCAATGGCTTGTGTATATTAACACTTAGGAATTTACACGACTCTTACGCACGAAGGTCACATCTTAGGACTTTGATAAACTCAAGCGTTTGAATGAATGTACCTAAGCATTTTTATTTACATTGTATCTGTAAGCTGTAGGTTGTTTGATAAAGGAACGTCTTGTGAGAAACTGTTGAGAATTTCGAGGGTAGGGTAGACTAGACGGGATAGAAGAGCATAGAAAAATATATGGTAGGTTTTTATTTTTCTTCTCATGAATCAGAGGAATGGTATTCGAAATTATTTTGAGTGCGTGTATAGAAGAGTGGCAGAAACTACTGCAATTTCAGTCAAATGAAGCGAATACTTCAGCAGTTAAAATAACGATAAGACACACGCTGTAGTATGGCAGTATGACTTAAAAGAGTTAAGTTGTATGTAAGTGTATAGTACACTCTCTGTATCTTTTTGTACATATGCCAAATTCATTATGCAATGGTATCCCTATAAACTGTCAAGGCCAATTATACGGAGTTGCTCTCTTGTTTGTGGTGAAAGGTTTGGCATAGAGAATTTCTGTTTGTGTGAGAGCCTTTTTTATAATAGGACTTTGATTGTTATAACTATTTTGTCAATGCATTAAAATGTCTTTCTAGCCAGGGATTGAACCGAATTAACGGAAAGCCCAACTATTGTCATGTTTGTGTAGCTGTATCATCATCATATGCGATAGCATACTACCGCCGCCACGTCAGTGTCAACATTCAGTGTAATATTACGAAGATTGCGGCTCTTTTATACCAAACACTTTACTACTCACATACATTGTCATTAAACAGAAGTAAAATCTTTCTTCCTTCCGATTTGACGCTACCAGAAGAACAAGACTATTAAACATGTAACATTTTTACGCAGTTCCCAGCCAAAATGAGCAACAACTTATTCCTTGTTGTCTCAAATATTTGCATTCATTGTTCAGCAAGGTAACCGAACCTTGGCCCATTTCTTGCAACACATACTGTACTTTTCAAAAATTTCATGCAATTTCAAACTTGAATTGACCTTACACTTGGAGTTTGGACGATGTGAACTTCTTCAAGGAACAAAAACTCGTTAGCATAATGAACTTTTCATTATCATTAAAATAATAATGACACTGAAAAATGCGAGTATGTTTGGTTAACAAAGAAATTTCTGCCAATTAATGACATAACTATTGTTTTTAATAGCATATGTACATATTTGTTCTAGCAAACTTAGTCTGGGTATGTGATGAAGTCAAATCTAATTTAATAAACTAATGAAAGCATTTTTGCTCCATGTAGCACTAAGTGTAAGACCGATGTAGTTGGAAGGATTCATTCATAGTGTAAGTATGCATATAATGAATTCGTTTGTAATAACCATATTTTTATTTTATGTGCACTAATAAATAACTAGCCCCGAAAGGTATGTGGGCTACCTCTGCAGGTCATTGTAGCTTTACTCTGGTTTTAATAACGTAGTAAGGTAGGCTAAACGAACAAAAAAACCCTGGTTTACAAATATTATCACGTCGTGCTGTGCAGTAGTTGTTGAAGATGTACTACTGCCTAGAAATGTTTATTATTAGACAACATCACAGAACAGTACAGTTAAGTTGCCCCTGTTTAGGATTTCGTTTCCTGCCCTAACATTATTAAGTAAAGCAGAAAGTTGTGAGATAGCTTTAGAAACGAAATTGTTCAGGAATTTAGGAAGTGTGTGCCGATGGAGGGGCCGAGAAAAGTATAAACAATAATAAGAGTAAGAGTGTGGAGAATTTAGTGCTTCTGTTGCTCTATATAACTAAACCAACTAAAGTAGATCTACTGCAGCTTTTTGCAAAAATTGTTTTCACTCTAAGCACGAAGTTACTATACTTATCCTAAATTACACTAACAGTTTATCTAGATCTGCAATTTAGTAGCTACTAAATCATTTATTCGGTGATTTTCACTTTTGAAAACTACTAAAATATTTATTTAGTAGATAGAAGTCCATATGCTGTGTGATGCATTATCCGAGTTTGTGACATAAAATTTTAACTGTTGAGAGTTGAGATGTGTTGTGTGTATATGAAGTGTGTATGAATGATTCATTCTAAAATTCGTGAAGTGAACGACGGAGATGATCAAAGGCAAAGGAGAAGTCAAAGAAATGAAGAACTTACTCAGTATAAGGATTTCATGTATTAAAAGAGTATTTATTTGTTTAGCACTCATTCGCTCATTCAAAATGTACAGAGCATTAAGCAATTTGTTTGATATCATAAGATCAAATGTGTGTTATTGTCAATGTCATTATAAATAATTACATAATTTGTGTAGCACCGGCCGGCCAGTCAAACATCTGAGACAAATACAAACATCCAATTCTATTTTTAGTCAAATCTATATGTAGTATCCTTATGTATAAAGTGTGAAGTGACTGTCTCATGATATTTCGATGTACATAGTGTGACCTGACATGTTAACAAACATTATTTATAGATCCACGCATCTTTCTTCGTTCCATTAGTTATCCTTAACATGTTTATATACATCTTATGCCTTTAAGTCTGTATAGGTACTCTGTCTGTTTTATACATTTACTTACACTTACATTTACAACCATACACAACAACTACGTCTTTATATTTTACTCTATACTAGAAATAGTCTTACTACTCAATTCGTTTCATTCTTCTTATACACTCCAACAAATACCTAATAACCTATGTATAGATATGTACACATAAATGTATTTGTATACTAAGTTCACTTTAACTATTTGAAAGTATTAAGCGTACCGTAAACGTAAAATTACTTTACATTAAGATACAACAGTTTAAAAAAAGCCAAGCTTGCTATAAAACACTTCATATTTGATCTGACACTTCAGGAGCTCTACTTATCTTTGGTAAATTAGCAACGCATTACAAGCTATGTGAGTTCATCTGCGCCTAAATGTACTCACCACTAGGTTTGTAGTGAGTGATACAAATACAAACACTGTCTGTACAATATGTCGAGTCAGTATAAGTAGCAAAGCGAAATTATCTTTCACGAATTGATTAATGTTACTTATTGGTATATATACACTATAGAAACTAGAACTATTTTACAGTATAGGATTCTCCATACTCCATACCATTCACGTTACTTTTAACATTTTACCTATAGCTAAAGAGAAGGTATTTACCACATGCATTTTCTGCACTATACTAAATGTTACAATAATAATTTACAATGTTAGCTCCCAACGAAAGATATATATCGTAAGAAAAGACCACACCGTAGATTTGCAGCACTCATTCATGCTTCGATTTCTCTTCCGTGTATTTGGCAGGATGAAGACGGAGCCGAGTAATGTCGAATCTTCGTGTGGGCTACTTTGCCAATATCAATCAGTGTCTTCACGCTAAAACTATCACTATGGTGGTAGGTGTTGTATTTAATGTGTTGTATGGTGTTTTGTAGTAAACAGTATAGTATAGTACAGTTAGTTTGTATGTATGTATGTATGTGGTATTTTTGTGCATGTTAAAAGGATTGCGCGCTTATAAGCTGAATAGACTAAAATAAATAGTAAAAAAACACAGATCTACTAATAGTATCATTTGGTTGGGAGATAGACGGAAGATTGATGTACTAGAATTGTAGCCAAAATGACATACCTAGGTTTTTGTGTTGATGATTGTACATATTTAAATATACTATACCTAAAGGTATATATCATATGATACAAGGTAACGTGTAGTATTTAGTAGTAGAGAATTTGTAGGTACATTACGATATATTTATGCGTTGTGTTGAAGCGATGGATGGTCTTGATGACTTCCGTCTTTAATTGTCAGGACACATTTTCAAGGTGTTGGGAAGTCATTCAGTCTGATGAGATGTTTGCAGACAAAGCCATCATTATTCTTCTTTTCAACTTTCTTCAAAAAGTGTACTGTTACTTCCATCACAGAAGGAAAATCGAGTCTTCCGTCCTCTGAAAGACACAAACATTAAAATACTTTGTTATTGTTTTGTTTCGAACAGTGTGTGGTATTCTGTTGGTGTTCTGTTGTTTTATGCGTAGTTGTTACAAGCTACATAAAACGATACAAGATACACCAAGGAATAAAGCTGCGTCAAAACAAAAGAA
Source organism: Pogonognathellus longicornis (assembly GCA_034694085.1). Taxonomy (NCBI): domain Eukaryota; kingdom Metazoa; phylum Arthropoda; class Collembola; order Entomobryomorpha; family Tomoceridae; genus Pogonognathellus; species Pogonognathellus longicornis. The sequence goes on along the minus strand of JAQFYB010002253.1, from coordinate 8,022 downwards.
GAAATGTGTGCACTGAACTGTAATTGCGTTTGAACGCAGACCAAAGTGCAATGATCAACCAGATTTTAAATAAACCTTGGAAGTGTTCTGGATTGTATAGAGTATGAATGTCTCACAATCGCCTATATCTTTACACATGTACAGATAGTAGGTATATTCTCTCACAAGTATTCTTTTTGGAAGTGTTTATACGAAATTTGCAAAGATATTTAGGCACACGCAAGCAAAATACATAAGGAAGTAAAAAATCCTTACCGTGGCCCAACACGAATTCATGTTTGCCTTTGCTTAAGATCATGAAGGTTGACTCTGTCAAAAAAAGAACATTTCAGAACATGATCACTAATTTTTCTAAAGAATGCCAAGGAAAAAAGTTGTCAACACTATTGTTTGTGTTGACAAGCGATGATTTATAGAACATACCTCCACTCTTCTCTTCAATAACAGTCTCTAATTCTTCTTTGTTAAAAAGTGCAGGCTCATCCTTCAGTAAGTCCTTAATAATGGCAGACATTTGACTCTTTTGAATGGCTCCAGTGTAGTAAGGATCATATCGGATGAATTGCTTTTGCAAAACTGTCACAGTACAAAGGATATTATTAGTTCAAACTTTCTTAAAATAGAATCGCATTGGAATTCACAACAAAACAAAAGCTAATGACAAAATTTTTGACTTACAGCGGCGGGCTTCTCTTCGGATTTTGTTCTCCTGTAAACAAAGTACGCAAATTAGAAAGTGAAAGTTGGCTTTGTTCTATTTTTAGTTCTCGGAGATCTAAAAACTACTACAACTACTTAGTTCAAATGATTTCATTGACTCTCTTTATAACTTTTACCTTATATGTGGAAGACAACTCTGAAATACAATTTTGTTATTCTCTAAGCTATTACTCACCATCTCATTAGTTAGTTGCAATCTTTAATCTTTACCTTAAGCTTCTTTCTTTCATGGTTAGATTGTTATGGAGAATTCTTTTCCAAGATCTTTATCAAGACTATTCATTTCTAACTCGTACTTGACTTTTATCAGTAGGATCTTTCTTGCACTCTGCAATTTCCTAATCTCGAGCTTTGTGTAAAGTGATTTCATGCTTTTTCTGTTTTTTCCTGTTGTCGTGCAATTGTAAAAGGTCTTCTTTCTCTCTTTCTTTCTTTTCATGCGATTTGTAATACAGCTACTAGAAATTAAGGACTCCAGTCTGAATTCTATTCTTCCAATTCTCAGGTGTTCCCAGTATATGTTTCTACATATTCCTACACGAACTGTTGTTGTATCTCCTGAAGTAATAGCAGGACTAGCAGGAGGCTGCTGCTTCTGGGCTGTGGTAGAATTCATCTCAAATGACTATGTGAAAAAAGAAGTAAAATTTCCTTACCATTGTATGTGATGAGCAAGGGGTACGACAAGAATTTGTCGAGTGGTAATTAAGAACTGAGTAGAGTGGAAGTCAGATGAACAGCACTCTGAAAACCGTGAAGTAGTTTGGGAGCAGTTGCAACCGAAAGAGTCACAGATTTATCGCAGACTGAATCCAGACCAGAGAAAGTCAACAGGAATAACAACAAGCGTTTCGTTCAGCTTTAGAAAGGAATTCGTCCCACTTTTCTTCGAGAAGAACTGATTCTCTTTGAGTAATTTGATGAAAACTACTTTATTCTGCAGACTTTGGCTTGACTTAGCTTGGTCTGACTAGAGCAAACTGTTGAATGAGAACTTTTCGAGTAGTCTCGAGCAGTTGACTTGTTCTGTCTGAGATGCTGAGGTTCAATACTACCACCGGTATGCTTTGCTGGCTCTTTTATGCCAAACCAGCCAAACTAACCTACCCACTTTGCGAAAGTCCAACCTAGCCTCGCGCACCGAATTTTCAATAGGACATCATATCATCACACACTTTAAACAGCAGTAGTAGAACCCACAGCGGCTTTCAGTCAGTCGGGATGGCAAGAACGGGAGCTACTTCTTTACCCTAATCTTTCTATGTATACGTATCTTGTATCCCTATGTCCCTGTGATAATCTTCGTGTGTAATGTTAGTAAACTAACAACTAGTAGTGCTAGTAAACGTGTAAATGCACATCTTGCTTTGTTGGTGGTGGCTGTTACGGTTAAGAATGCATGTATAGTACATGTATAATACAGGGACCAGTCTAATACTATTAAATACAGCGCTTCATTATCGTATGTGTATCTGTATCCCTATAGAATTTAAGGATAAGGTTGACGAGCGAAGAATGTGATAAGACGATGGGCGTTATGTGTCCTAGACTGACTCATATTAGTTTGTACTCGTACATAGTGCACACTACTAGTAGACGACATGCTTAGTGGTAATAATACAATAGATGTGTATCGTCTCATGTGCTATACAACACAGTGTGTAGCACATGAGACACATTGAACACACTACTAGTGTACAGTATACATTACATACTCGGAAACTAGTAGTAGTAGTAGTAAAATGTTATCTAATGCTTTTAAGTTAATTCAAGTACCACAATGTTATGTAGGTCCCCTGTTGTGATGTGTGTGTGGGCTATCATACCATTACCATATACGTTTCCTTGTGTACCTACTATAAACTATAGATATTTTGTGACTTTGGTTGGGATAGAATATAGGAGTAGCGTCTCAATCTCAATACTACAACTACAGAACACCACAACAGAAGATTAGTGGCGACAAATAAATTTGATTTTCTTGTATTCTATTCTTATACTGAAGCAAGCGATAATAGAACATGCAGTTGTTTTGATTCGTATACTAATATGATGGTTGTAATGTAGCCGTAGTTTTAGTTTTATCTTTTAGTCACCTAAACATCATTTGGAGATGCTCTCAAGTCCCTCATAAAAAAGTTTGGCAAGTTGAGCTGAAGAACTTTTGAGGTTCGGAATTCGAAGCAAATATTCTCTATATGAGTTACAGTACAATAGAACTCCAAGTCTAAATCTGTCTGTAATCTTTTTAACGACGAGACCCTCAAAACATAATGGATGGATCTGTATTTACATTTTTTTCCTATTTATTGTAGTCTTCTTAGTTCGATCTACTACTAGTACTATCTAGTACTTTAGTTTACGGCGAGAGAAAGAATTGAGTCAAGTAGTGTTGTGTTTCTTTTGAGTGTGGAAACAAGGACGACAACACTGAGAATTGGTTTGTAAACCTTAGAATGGGATGAAAGACAGTTGTAATGGTTGTACAGAGCAAGATGAATTATATTTATAGTTAGGTATCTCTCGGATCTATCTCATCCCGATTACTATCTCCTACAGAGATGTGACAGATCTGCATTTCGTGCAATAGTAAACTTTTTTTCGAGTCTCCTCTTTCATTCCCATAATCCATTCTCATTTTTTAGATTGTGATATTGAGAATGAATCGGGCAGGCTTGAGTGAGGTGTCATAGTTTTATTTGTGCCAAATCTATTTTAGCATCTATTCAATTTATAGCAGTGTCAAAGCCAAAACTTGTCTATATACTAGGATTTTTCTCGATTTAATTGAGTGCATCACCACATTCCAGCACGAACCTAATTTCTATTTTCGATCTTGATAAGGCAGGTGCCTACTATAGTAGCTACAAACTAGTATCTTAGTTAACGTTACTAGTAGTAGGAGATTTCTCGCCTCGGCTACTCTTTGTGTCTCTTGGGCGTGTGAACAAAAAACTGGGACGAAATTCATTCTCCAATCCGAACTGCTTTTTTTCCACACACTTACTTAGACCATGCATGACCGGGTAAAAGCCATTGTTTTTTCACACTACCAATGCATTTTGTATTATTACTCCCATTAAACCGTAAAAAACGCTAAGAGCATCCTTCAACTTTACAAACACTCTTATTCTGCTACAACATTGATAATGGCAGTTTACACCACACAGAATTAGACACTAGGAAATTTCCTCATTGAAACAAATTATATGTCAATGCAACATTTGCATTGGAAGATTTGTATCCAAATTAAAATTACCTGACGTTTCTTTCAGTTCTATTAGTATATATGTTCCGTGTCCTTTCCCGTTATAGTAAATCTTCTTAAATCTTTGTAAATCCTGAATGACTAAGTTATTACGTATATACCCCTGGGTTCTCCTTGCATGCAAAAGAAAAATAACCTTGCACAACACAGTCATTAAAGAGGATTGTACTAGAATGTAGTCACGGAGTACATAAACCATTTATTAGTTGTCATTCGGGCGCACCAGTGGTACCACCTTCTTCCTTTAAAATAATATCACATTTCCGTCTCATTCAAGTGACAAACTCAACTCGCCTCGCACAATGACACGCTTTCTGTGCTTGCTTTGTAAGGCCGACGACGGAATTACAATTTTTACTTAGTGGATTGAGGTTGAGCAAGTGAACCGTACTATATTTGTAAGTTGTGTGAATCTCTGTGTGAAATCTCAAGTGATTCCCTGACAGAATGAAATATTCGGTTGTATAAATCGTAATTTTATTTTATTAGACTTTGATTATATTTTATTTTGATCCGGAAATCTAACTTCAAGATTGTAAGTAAATTGAACTGTCATAAGTATAGGATGAATGAAAGGGCCTAGTGATGATAAAATTCAAAGATCGGTCACAGGGGCTGGTGTCAGTTATATGTTTCTTGTATCAAGCGTTGTTGGTCGATGAAATTTGTCTAAGAAATGTATCTGCTCTTTCATTAATAATAATTCCAGTGCGCATTAAATGGTGTTGTACATGAAGATACATTAACAAGCATTATGGAAAATTGATGCCGCTTCTTCTGCAGTTGCATCTGTCTATTTCTCTGCGCATATAAATGTTTTTTTAGAATTATTTTGAAGGTTGAGCAAAGGCTTTGGTTATGAATCTTATTACTCTCCTAAGTCTTGATAAACGGTAATCATCATGTAACAGGCACGACTTTTATAAACACTGCACGCTATAAATACTTCTGCACATTAAACAACACGTGTTTTTCCATATAAGTAGAAGCTTATGGTTATATTATTCGCAGCTGGAAATTGCTTTAAAAATTTTATTAGTCCGGTCTATAAAACCAAAAGCTTTTTACTGCGAGCACTACTCGGAACTTGTAGATGTTTCTAATTTCATCATATTATTATGTAAACACAAAATAATTTACTACCTAGTATGTACCTATTTTCAATTTCTTTGCTGTAGGTTCATCTGTATGTAGTTTACTTACTTCCCTGTCATATTTCACACTGTTAAAGACTTACAGTTAGTAAATAAGATCAAAGTTCATGCACCCAAATAAAAATCTAGAAGTGAATAATTAATGTTTCGGAAAACCGTTCGGGTCGTTTATGTACAATGTACAAGTTATTAAAAAGCGGGTGAAAGTCCTCTTCCGTTAAAGTCTATACTATGCTACTAGCTAAGCTTTCTTCGTCACTTCACTCGAGTTCTTATATTTTGCAAAAGTATGTTAAGCCATTTCTGGGTAATTACCATTAGCAAAAATATTATGTCTTTCTTCACCCGGAAAAGTTTACAAACTCACACATCCAGGCTACGCATTGCCATTAGTCCCATGTCTACCATCCAACCCAACAATCATCAACATTGGAAATCTCAAACCGTGTTATCAAATTACAAGCTTTGTAATAAATTTCACTCAATGATCCACAATAGCACATACCTATGTACGAAACTCCAGACAAAGAGAAATACGGTATACCTATATACCGTCTTGGGCTATAGGTAGTACATAATAGCAACTAATTTCGACAAGGCGTTTGAAATTAATTGTGTTGCTACTAACAAACTTAGTGTTGTCTTCGACAGAACAGCTATATAGTTCTGTCATCTGTGGAAAGCCAGATTTAAGAACCTGGGAAAAACTATACCTCAGTCTTAGCCTAAATTACTTGTTTTAGTCAGTAAGGCTATTGTACTGGTGATGTAATTAAGTATAATGCCTAACACGTGTATTATGTTTAGCTTATGTAGTTATACACTATATACTCGCGTAAGCTAAGCTTATTTTGTATAATATGAATGTACATTACGTTTTAAGGATTTGCAGTGAGGACTCATAGTTCAAATATACTGTACATTGCGTAATACTGACGGGAGCACATTTTAATGTAATTAATTAACGTGAAGAAACGTATAAAGCATTGTGTATTGTATATATATAGTATACACGTAGTCGCGGAAAGCATTTTTAAGTTTAACCGTGTTGTGCAAATACTTCAGAATGCAATCTTCACATTACAAAGTATGTGTGGTACAAATATACAAGATTACCTACATACAACTACAACATATAAATAAATTTTGATGCAGTACATTATGCAAATTGTTAAACAGGAACTTTATCCAGATCTTTGTTTGCATTTTGTGCTAGGCCAGGATCGAGGAAAATTGCGTACAAGTAATTAATGAGGATAGTCAGCATGAAGGAATAAGAAGAATTCAAATTATTTATTGCCTGCCTTCAGGGTCTTAACTCTGAGACAAAATAGATTTGTTTAGCAGCAACCATGTTCGAATACGATACACAGTGGCTCCACAATGTTATTGTTAATACTCCGAGTTTGTACCATGTCACCCAAAGTAACCGACTATATACATACACCCGACCGAATAATCAATTATTGTAGTAATCTGACTTAGTAATCAAACTCGGATGAAGTTGGCCTATTCCATGGCAAGGAAATGATGTTATTGTACAGAAATTCTTCTATATTATGTTTATTACATAGAGAGTATACCCATACTATACATTCTATAGAAGCCTTTGTATGTTCCATTTATTTACACTTTACACTGTCTGTCGGTCGGACTGACAATTTACAAATGGTGTCATTGGCTTCTTTTGGTTGAATTAAGATGTTTTCATTTTGAACGGATTCCCTCTGGGAAAGCCGTAGTAATGGAAATCTCAGCTGCTTGACACACTATTTTTTACCTAATGAAATAAGTCAGTCTTATATTGAACTATTTTATCTCTCTCTATACTCTCACCGATCACTTGTCTCAGAGTTCGAACTCTGAGTGCAAGTAAATAATTACATACACTACTTTGCTTACTGACTCCCATAATACCACTTTCGAACAAGTTCTAATAAATAAAGGCAGGAAGACGACTATCCAAGCAGTAAGTATGGACTAAAATAAATTAATGCATATAAACAGATGCAGGGAATTTAATGATTCCACCTTATCATACATGCCCATACGAGCTAGTAAATAAATGACACCACAGATATAATTGTTTTCGGATCAAATATTTTTATTAACAACATTTGACAGATTGGTTTATATATTCCAACTGAATAATGGTTTAAAGAATAGAAAATAGAATTTTAAGATTGCAGCATAAAACAAATTACGAAACGGGCCGTATGCTTAATGGTTACCCAGGGTAAAGGCTAAATCTAGGGTTAAGTTACCGTTACCCGAGGGTTAAGGTTTACGCGAAATGCACAATAGAAACGCAGGGTAAGGTAACAGTACCCTAACCCGAGGGTAAAATTTACTGTAGGTATTGCGCGGTTTCTTTTAAATCAGAGCTATTCTTCTATTACTGGACATTCAACATAAAAATATTGAAGAGAAATCAAATATATTTAGGCTCTCCAGTTGCGGCACACGTTTGTCGAATTCATTTTTTGTCTTCATGGTTGGAAATATACTTTAATATATTCCAAGTAATTATGAACGAGGTATTTAAACTGGGTATCTGTATAGTTTCCATTTTCTTGATGTCTCCCCAGTTGCCTGCCGCGATTTGCTAGTTAAAAAACCCAGTTCAGGACTGACCGATTAGCTATTAATTATAGTACCTATCAAATTACAAGCCAATTCCCGAACACTTTGTAATAAAAGCACTGAAGAAATATGTTATGAGTGATGAGTTCGTGATATATGAAAAGTTTTATTATATTGCACCAATCTAAATGAAAAAATTCGTTAATGACAATAAGCTTTCAACCACGTACAACCAATCATCTTAGCAGCTAATATAGAAGGTACAATATTCAATACAATTTTAGCGGTAATTTTAGC
>JAQFYB010002252.1:0-25860 GCA_034694085.1 Pogonognathellus longicornis | reverse complement strand
TTATGTTGTTGTACCACACTCACAAATGCATAGCGTATTAGCAGTATTATTGTGATAAATTATATACAGACAAAATAATGTTAACTCATATCCCTGCAACTATTATGTAGATACTTGTACTGCTGTACATGCTACACCAAACTGCGATAGAGTTTACTTACTTGAATGAGTTTCAGTTTGAGTATGGTTCTTTTCTTTGATATTTTCAAGCAATGTGTACATTACCATAGATTTGCAATGTATTTATCCAATGTTCAATTCGATTTGGTTTTTGGCTTGCTGGCGCTGTGTCATAGTACTGCGTTCTTGTTGTCGTGGTCATAATCTCGTCACATATTACATGTGAACTAAAAGAGACAGTCGATAATAATATTTGACTTACACAACGGAGAAATAGAATGGAAGTGAATATTGCAGTTCATGCAGTTTCAGTAGTTTGTGTGTAACTAAAGATTTGGAAAACTATATTTCAAATATACTTTTGTTTACATATTGGTTTACTAACTATCGCTACAAGTACAATTTGTGAAGTTGATATTGATTTGCATTGATAGTGAAATATGGAATTATGTATATAGTTTGCATATTCATTCACATACATGTACAGACAGTTCATTCAAACTATAGGTCACAGGATTTGTATGTAACGCTGTATGCAACTTAACTAGTTAAAGGCGGTTTGGATGATATCCATAATACTTGTTGTAAAATAAATGTTTCTGACAATACAGATATTACTTACACTAAGTGAAGTATCTCTGTCTGTAGTATAGAGATTTTTAATACTGTTAAGGTTGTAAAGTGAATTTCATGTGCGTGTTTCATGTGTGTATGAGATTGTAATGCAATAGTCGATGGAATAGAAAAATGTGTGCACTCTAACTCTAACCAATGCTCCTGAGTGAATGTGAACAGACATTAACCAACAAAACAAGTCTCGTATGCATATTATGTAGCACCTAAATATTACTGTTACCTCCACAACATGATTACCTATAATAAGTAGCTATACGAACATGAACGTGTTAAGTTCGTATTGCACAAAATACAACGAACATCACATAATGTAAAATATAACATAGGTACATCATACACAATCAGTTGATATTGATAAGAACACAGCACACACGACATGTATTCTTAACTTTCTTACTAGTGTTTGAAGCATGTAGTATGTATGTATCAATCAATACATTGTACACATGTACTTATTATCATATTACTCTTGTACTACCTACAAAGTCCATATAGGTAGTATGAATCATACGAACGAGTAAATAGGTAGCAATAATGCGATGCGAATGATTGCAATAAATTGCGTTGTATTGCGTTGACTATTTCCACTCGTACAGTTTCCTTACACCAAGCAAGTCACACCAACATAAACCAAGTTCCTATGTATAAATGCTGATATGATAACTTGCATTAACATTAGCATAATTTTATTAATCATATACTAGTATTGAAAGAAAATACCTAGCTAGTTACACATTATTTATAGTATGCTTTTATAGCAGTAGGTAGCACTTTACATTTATACTGCAGCACGCTTGAGATTACAAAATAGCTGTGAGAACACGTAAAGTAAGGAGTGGATAAGCAAATGAAAACGAAACATCTTGAAACAAAGCCACCACCGTTACATTACACACAACCACCAATAGAACAGCTGTAGTAATAAAATATTAGTAAAATCAACGTGGTGAGAGTCTACTGGCAATGCTACAAAGATTCAAGAAGGGTTTACTTTGCATAATATACAGAATGTACTACAAGAATAAAATAACGCAGAAGAAGATGAACATAAAAGCTACTGCTGAATTACTACACTACATTTAGTTAGGTGGGTCTGAAATACAGATACTACTACTACTGTGTAGATTATTAGTATAATACTAATATTGTATATAATGTAATGTAATGCAAAAAGGTGTGCACAATATTTGCACTCAACTCAGGAGATGTGCCAAGCAAAGCAAGCCAAGAAAGACTCAACAATGAATGGAAGTGGAGGAATCAAAAGAATTGCAGGTTGGTCATTGGGGCCAATGTTACCACGATCAGATGAGCAGCAACATGCAAGCATTACAGTTGTCGTGAATTCTTCTCTTTATTTTGTCAATTACGTTTTCGTTGTTAACAAAACGTGTGCAGAGTTGAGAGTAGCTAGTTTTTACACAATACAACCTAACACCAGTATAAGTGCTAGTAAATACTAATTCTACCATAAGTAAGTAGTATTTATATAGACTGTGCGTTGTATTTGAAAAGTTTAAACTATAAATGATTGCTGTATTTATAGATAGCATTGTTGTTGTATTGTTGTGTAGCATTTGTGGGAGTGCAGAGAGAGAACACTTGTTGTCATTCATTGTATACATAATTTTGCACAGTGTTAATAAAATATACGTGTGTAATACATCAAAGGATTAGTTAGTACGTACTAAGTATTTGTGGCGAAGTCACTTTAACGATTCAGGTTTCCGGAACGTTAAGTAACACGAAAGATTTAACTTTATTATAGTCATATTATGTATTATTGTATACAAACGATAAGCCACGTAATGTAAGGTTGTATAATTATTAGTTGAGTATTAACACTTCTGTACTTTACATACACACGGACTAACAAGTATTTTAGTATACATAAACATAATGTATGTTTAAACATCGATTTCAATTTACTACCTACTTATTGTTAGTATTGTATATTGTATTTACGTACGTATATTGAATGTGGATTTTATTGTTGATGTTCATTTGTAATTTTTACATTACGGCAAGTCTAGTGTCATTGTTGAAGGAGTTGAATGGAAGTAAGTTTTATTTGCAAAGATGGTTTATGTGAAAAGCTGGCATGCACCGTTGCTACAATGTCGCTCTGTCTTGCAATGGCAAAGGATTCTTAAAAAGTACTCTACTGACAATTAGTGAAAAAATACAAAGTATTTTACTTGTTGCAATTAAGTAGCCACTTGCGCATTTATAGCCATGTATGTTACAGGATAGCCATGACATTTTTCATCAACAACTATAACTGCTATTCAAATTATGATGCTTTGTTTTGTATGTAGCTTGAGTGTGTGTGTAGTGTGTAGTGTGCGCAAGGTAGCTTGTCTTGTATGTCCAATTACTCATTCACATCTGTCCGCAAAGTGCGTTTCTCATCGTAAAGCAGAGAATAATGAGATACGGCATCAAGTAGATTAAAAAATCCCAATGTAAACTTGCCAGTATCCTACAAACCACAAACACTTTTATTTTAGTGTACAAGCATTTTATACAGTTCTTCATCAACTAATTAGCAACATGTGCCGTGCCGTGTCGCATTGAACATGTAGGCAAACTTCTTGGTAGGTTCATGAGCAAAAAGCACAGCTAAAAATATAATTTCCCAGATCAAAGTAGTAATACTAGTTCTTCTATTGTGTAATAGTAGTGTAGTTATATAATGTGTAAACAAGAAGTAGTATGGATTTAGCATTGTGGAATTGTGGATAGCCGTTCAATGCAGACCTTCCTTCATGACGTATCACATTTTTACATGGGCATTCGTGTAATATGCAAAGTTGCATAAAAACAATAATATTAGTTCTTCTTGGTTTATGCTGCGTCCAAATGAAAGACGACACTATCTTCTAATTCAATGACTACCGTTTACACAATTAAATATCATTTCTTCTCACTCAGTCATGATTCTCGAATTAAGCATTCTACATTCCTACCTTCCCTTTCTACTAATTTTACTAAAAAAGTATATGCACATAGATTTTTGGTTTTTTACTAGACAATCGTCTATACGTGTAAAAATGCAAATAAAATTCCCCAATGGTCATCGAGTAAAATACATCCACATAACATAACCATTCATCCTACAGTTTAGAACGAATGATGCTTTTAATTCTCAATTTATGTTGTGACTGAGATCTTTAAGGCTTTCCATTTCAAACGAAATTATGAAGAAAGGTTCTATAGTGTTGATAATTTATTCATGTTCCCATTATCACAGGTTTGTATACATTTTAGAGGCATATATAGAGAAGCAGTTATTCATTTCATTTAAGTTTCCCTTATAAGGAAAGTACCTAAATACACACACCGCCAACACCAACACCACCTGTATCGACAGCTTTTCATTTCTGAATAACTTATTTACATACCTATATCACATACTAACCCAGTAAACACAAAAATCGACAAAATCATCTTGTGGTTGTCCTTGTAAGAATTACATTGACAAGTCACACATATTATTAACATTTCAGAAAAATAGAACAATCTTATTAGTTATAGAGAGCAATCGGTTAGTTGTAGTTACTTCTGATCCTCATTATTAATCCAGTTACAATAATACAATTAACTGATGAATCGGTATCCGCACAAGGTGTGCATGCACACTCATGTCATCATTTTAGGACTACGTTTCTTAAATCTAGACATTTGGAAACTAGCAATACTCATAATCTTAAAGTATGTATTTTAATGAGTTTATTTTCAATTCTGATAGAGAATTCGATCATGTTGATTATCATATTCAATTTTCATGATTAATAATAGTGATTCTTCTTAATTCTACCCTACCCCACCATTTTCATTGCACTTGTACCGAAGAATGACATTTTAATACTTTATTCATATAGCCCTCTCTAGGTAGTTTCTTAATTCTATTCCTCCTAAATCAGCCCAATTTACGATTTAAAATAATAGTAACTGATTACTCGCAGACAAATGATTCGCTCCATCATTGTTTATTACGTACTAACTTGTAGGAACATGTAATCGCACTAAACACACCTAATTAAACCTTTCCGTTGTCCGCATGAGTGTAATTAATTACGTAATTAAAATGATTCAATTCTTGGAAATCTATATATTACATTATCATCAAAATAATTCAATATACAAAAATGTATTAGTTACTATTAAAATATGACGTGATTTTTTGTTGTAGCATGCAGCATGCATTTATGTTGTATAACATGATTTGGTAATCTAGAATAAGTAAATGATATAAAAAGAGGAGACAGTCTGGCTACTGATAATTCCTGACACAATTTTAGTGAGCTCTTTCACTCGTTTGCAGCATGCACTAACCTGTTTAAGAGAAGAATAATGTCATCAAAAAAAGTGAACTGTGAGTGCATCTCATCTATTTCTCCTATTGCAAAATATTATTACCTGTACTGCTACTACTACCCTAGCACACATGTTCAAAGTCCACTCTCTAGTTTGGGTACCTTTACTCAATACATGAAGGTCTGGGCTGGGATATTGCTTTACTATTACTACCTTTGCATGAGAAATCACAATAATTAGGTAGAATTTTTCCGCGTTGAGATAGATTTTACTTTTGAATTAGCTAAGAACAAGATTTTAGTTGCAGAAATTCCACTTTTTTAATCATAGTTTTTAAAAATGAGAGTAACATGCAGCTTCTTGTCTGCATCTAGTCGTTAGGTACACAATTATGTATGCATAAATGCACTCGTTTATTTTAATAAGGAATGTTAATATACTCACTAACATTGTGTTTTTTATAGTGTGCATGGTCTATTAGTAATCGTGTAGCAAACAGTTCCGCATGGGCGTGTATCCGTTAATGCCGCGATGCTATCATCATATCTGCAAATACATACTGCTGCATAATAAATACATGAGAGGACTTCCCCATGCACTTACTTGGCTTGTCTGTCTATCTTCGTCCTTTTGTATGTACTACATACAGGAATACATACAAACTCTTTGTGAGTGAATATGTGTGTAAACGACAAATGTACTTTATTGTTACCTTGCGTTTCTTGTAGTCATAATAAATAAGTAGAAAAAACACAATGAGAGAAGATTTGGATCATAATAAAATTCATTTTTATGGGAAGTTTGATGGGCCACGCTTAAGTGCCTGTGGCTTTGGTTTATTCGACTTGACACTAAACTGTGTAGGCGGAATGTCTTCCTCATAGCGTGAAAATGAATGTTTGCTAACTACACTACAGATAAGTAAGTAGATAGTCCCTTTACTAATGTCCTCTGGACTTGTAACAATAATTGAGTTTATATCGATAAGCTAAAAAATATCATGGCTCACTTACTTACAACAACACTCAAACTGCAAGACTGCAATATTCAGGTGATTCATCGATTCCAAAAGAAGATATTGCATCAGCGATTGTAAAACGTAATGTGATGTATCAATTCTGTAACTGACACAGTAAACATTACCTTACCCACCAACTAAAATTAATTACTTTTATGCTTGCAAGCTGTAAGTCAAATTGTACCTACCACTTAATGTTAGTAAGTAAAGTACACTCCTTTCCTAAAATCAATTAAATGTATTGCAATCTTTTGGCATATTGCACACAATTGCCTATATACCTACGTGGAGAAGTAAAAACAACGAAAGAATACTTACAAGAGAATGAAAGAAAGGAACTATTCTTGTTAGTAGATGCACCGTAACACATTTGGTTTTGGTTAATTTTTTTCTAGAAAAATTGCATTTCTTATTTCACCTGAATTGGTGTATGTAACTCTGTCCAAATCTACAACCTAGGTATAAACTTTACTTACCTATCCCACAATTGTTCTACCTGTGTAGGTATATACACTATACACTTGATGTGTTTTCTGTTTCATTTAGCTTGAAATGATGTACACACATTGTTGAGTGCAAGAAATGACAGAAACGACGTAGGTATTTAAATACATAACTCTCAGAACACACTACCATACGGACCAAAGAGCAATTGAGCAATAATCTGGTATATATCTACAAAACGTTACGATCTGTGAAGTAATTGTAAAAGATAAGAATTTCGTTGATTTCGTTAGCTACATCACATTCACATCCTGCTGCGACTTTACGACTTGAGCGAACGGATGAGATTGTGAAGGCTGGTTTGTCCTTGTTGAATATTGTGTGCTGTACACTACACAGTACGTTACTGGGACTGGGGGATGGTAATTGTTGACACGGCTTGGTACTCGCTTATTACTTACTATAACTAATTTACATATCATAAAGTGCACCTATCCTTACAGTATACATAGACTCTATACCTTTTTAGACAACAACACTTTGTACCACAAGAATTCATAGATGTGTTTGTGTTATTGAATTTATGTGTTAGCAGTGTGCAATGTACTAAGGATAGAGCTAGGTATGTAGGTATATGTTACACTTATACTGTAAGTGTTCTCAAATTCTCAACAGTAGGGAACAACCATACATACACAGGTTGTTATACACAGAGTTGAAATACATTATTTATTATAATACTTGTATAGGGAATGTGCAATACATCTACCCACGTATATAATTACAATAAAAATAATAACACATTAGTATGTAGTAGGGATATATGTTAATGTGGCTAAATTCATTTCTGTATGCCATAAGCATTGAAAGATGTGTTCTAGTGGCACAATATTTCGTTAGGGGCAGCATTAGGGAAATTATATTTTGGAGGCGGTGACTTGACTGGAAAACTTGATCTTGAAGAAGTAATAAGCAGATGAAATAATATGGAATGAGCAACATAGTTCCTGATTATTAGTGATTTATAAAGGCCGGAAGTACATTTGTGTGCGGACGGAACTAATTCTTTATTTATTACTAATTGTTACAAAGTACAAGTTTGTTTATCATCTGTTTTTTTGGAATGATACTCCTGCTGAAGATCTGTTTGGACATGCTTCGTTTCCCAGTAGCAGGAACATAACTCAAACCCATTAACCCTGCTTTTGACTGTTGTGGTGGTGCTCAACAAATATTATTAAGTTGAGGTATGCATACATTTAAGTATGTATAATAATAAGGTGGGAGCGTAGGAGGCGAATTTATTATGATTGAATTATGAACATCAAATCATTTTGTAATTGCTCTCTTAATGTCAACAGGAACAAGCAACTGAATATTATCTCCACATCCATATCTACATCCTAATATTTTCTTTATGCATAAAAAATTGAGATGATGTTTTTTCTAATGATTGCCTCTCCCAATTTCCCCCAGACATACATCAGACAAATAAATTCTCAAGTTATTGTACCACCATAAATATGTGAAAGGTATGTAGCATAAAGGAAATGCTAATAAATGCTTAGGAAGAAGGGAAGTATCAACAACCTTATACCATATCGTAAACATGAACTGGTTTTCTTGAGTCTCAATTAATATCAATCAGTGTGTCAAGTCAAAATTGTAATACCTTGTGACACCAGTATGGTATGAACCACATTTTTACTCGGGGAAATATTAACTTGGTATTGTGTACGTGTATCTTTTACAAACGTATTCTTACCAATTAGATATAGGTATACATACAAATAGCTTGAGGTTATAATTTCAGTACAAATAATTATATAGGTAAATCGATCAAAGCAATCAAACAAAAAACAGATGAATGAGAATGATAATGGAAACTAGATTTCGATTAGATCACATATTATGATAACTTTTATGTCTGGTTAATAACGATTGCGCGTTTTATTATGCAAATGTATGTTGTATTGAGACTATGGGGCAGATGCAGCTTCAACATGTATAATATATACTAGGAATATATACTAGGAACAACAAGAAGGGTGTAGGTAGATGAAATAGTGCATAGAGTTATGTAGGCACGGACAAGTTCAAGTTGATTTGGTTGTAGTATTGATGAGTCAGGAAGCGAGTGTTGGTCGAGGGATAGACTTGTACTCGAGGTGGTCAAAGTAGAAGATTCAAAGAAATCGGAAGAGCCAATGACCCGGGGTTTGGTGCTGAAAGGAGCCTCAAGGTTGACGTATAGTACGCAAACAAAGAAAGGGTAAGCTTGAGCTAGAAGCATAATACGGATAGAATAGCAATAATAATAATACGATAATAATAACATGACTAAGAAGAAGGGATATATCGTTTCTAAGGCACAGCTCGTAGTGTAATGTTAGACGAAGTCGACGACGAGAGAGACCTTGGTTGGACTGACGAGGGATTTTGAGGTGGATTTGAGGGTCACCACTGACGAATGACTATCAGTGAGTCTCCTGTTGTACAACTCAGTTCCTCATCAGTCTTTGCAGTGCCAAAATCAGCACAATTTTATATAAAGCCAATTTTTGTGCAACTTCCGCTGTGTTTCGTGTGTGAGTGTTGAGTGAGTGGTGTATTTGTGTCTTATGTCAAATATCCTATTCTCTAAGTGTGCAGTTTCTCTAACTGCTCTTCAAAATCATCAAAACCAACAGTAAGTTCAAAATTATTTCAAGAAATATTTACACACTCCACTACATACAATCCTTACTAGTACCAAAAACTAATACACATAAATATCAATGGGTAAAAGCCGGTGAAAACTCAGCTACTGTAGTTCATTTGAAGTAAACGCAGGTACATTACATAAAAAGTTATAAATAAAATAAAGGAAGAGATTGTTAATGCATTTGTATCATTTGCATCATTTGAAAATGAAAGTGAACACTTAAAAATAATTCTCATTTTTTGTTTCTGTTTACATTGCACATTTGCTGTCTAGTCCCGTTTCGACAATAGTTTGCGTAACAAAGCCGGTTGTTGTGTTGCTAATCGCACATTTAGCGTGCAAGTCGTCGTCTCGCCATCATAATTCGTTTTAGCCTTTAGTAGAGCTATAGCGTTTAACTTGCATTTATATATTAATGTAAGTTGAGCCGGCAGCTCACACTTTAATCGTCTCATTCTCATTTCACAGTACGGATGGAATATACAATGTCTCATTGCAGGCTTGTTTTATTTATCTGTATCTGCCTGTATAGCAGTATACCTATGTAACAATTTGTTTGTTATGGATGGAGCAGGAGCATGCAGTGCTAGAAATTACTGTGTCGTTTTGAAGAGTGTGAACTGAAAAGTGGTATATAGTGTACAGTGCTCAATGCACGCGTTGCAATAAAACGAGACCTACTTTTGTATGTATGTACGTATATACATTTGGATGCTTAATGAAGCAAAAAATTCATAGTGCTCAGTATAATAATAATGTTACGTACACACACGTACAAACTAAATACTTCATATATGTTGAATATGTATAAAAACAATTGTGACAATGATGTCATATTTATTACTTATTATTATTATGTGTTGAGATTCTTGCTTTGTACGTGTTTGCATTGTGGTTAGCAATAATCTCATTGTTACTGCCCTGCACTGTGCTGATACACAACCAAGGTTTAGAAATGCTTTTAACAGTTATACACATTATACAGTTATACAGTGTATAAAGAAGTTTGAGTTGATTTTATCAAGGCACATGTTTGACAAACCATGTGTCATATTTACACATGTACCTTACAATTAGTATCAATTGGTGCTAATAGAGATTAATATACAGCAGGTTCTATTGTATTGTCATTGCCAGGTATACTACTTATGTAGAATTTATGTATAGGTAATGCAGTTTTTTATTTTCTAACATAACTGTGATTTTTAGGAACATTTTTACTCGAGTCAATAATGAAACTGTTGTGCTAATGTGTTTTTTGTCTTATCATGCCGCTTTAAAATGTGTTTATTGTATGCATATGCATTTTATTTTACATTATGTTAATTAGTTCTTGGAACAGATTTTTAATTAATTGCTTTACGAAGAAAAGTTTATTATACAGCTAACCTCCTTTAGTACAAAAGTGTAGGTATCCATCATAGTACATTTTAGTAAATATTCATTTTCAACATACGTGGACTTTAGTAGGAGATACAAAGGTGCATACATGGGTTTTGTTGTAAAAGGCAGATTAATATATGTCTTTGATATCCTGGATGAGTTTTTGCATTTAATAATTCACGCCCCATAGTGAGTTCCTCTCGTAGATTAGTGGGCTAGTGGCAGCGGGCAGTCCAGCTCAAGTCACAAGTCTTGAGTTAATCATTTGTGACAGTTGCTCCAGGCTTAAAGGATGCAGCATAATTTGTTCGATATAATATTATGCTGAAACCAACAGGAATTCCCTTTTACTTGTCTCAGTTTCCAACTCTCATCAAATGATACACCAGCAGAGAGAATCATTTGTCACAATCCTGTTAATTTGTCAGGAATTTACACAGATGTAATAATATAACTTTTTACAGCAATTGATGCTTGCCATATGAATCTTGTTGAGTGCACAAAATGTTATGCAATTAAGGAAGAATATTAAAGTAGAAAGCATGGTTATAAATCCTTTGCAATTGAAGAAGCCGCATAAAAATCAGTGCTATTTTTTGCGATTGTATCTTTTCATTTGCATAATTCAAGTAGGCATTTCTGTGTTTGTACATAATTCAATTACAAATACTACTGTTGTAAGCGAATTTCTGTGAAATCAAATAAAATGTGTGCAATTTTTCAATCTTCCGTGTTTTATCAACTGGAAAAGAAGTTATCTGATACATTATTATATGAAATAAAAATAAAAATGGTTAATTTGATTCTAGAAACTGTGCAAGTGCAACCAGATTTTTAAGTTTAGCTAAATTTTTTAAAATTCTACATAGGTAGGTAGATATTGTTTTGCTTACACCTAGGAAACTTGTATATGTAATTTATGGAGTAATGAGAGTAAGTGTGTACAGAGTAGGTAATAAAAATCCACTTGAGTGGAAGATCATGAGGATGAAATGCACTCGTATAATAATGAGGATAAATAATGAGGATAACTACAGTTATAATACAGTCAAAAAATAGCTCGTCATTATATGTTATTATGATTATTATGACAATAGAGGTATTTGCGTCCATTTTATTTACATTGAAACTTCCTAATAATCATATTATGTCAATAGGCACCTGCGCCACGATGCAAATTTAGTCTTGTTACAAAAACATATCTGGCTCCACTAATCTACTATTAAACGAGCAATAGTGTAAATTAGTAATGAAATGAATGCTCAGAATATTATTTTACAATAGAACTTGAAGGATAATAGGGACAGGCGACCAACTAATCACCAATAGTTAAGTAACGAACTGATGGTTTAGACAAATAACTTAAGATTAGTCTGACTGTGTCATGTTATTTCAAAGCAGATGGATACAACAAGCAACTAGTTATTACTACACTCTTATATACCACAGTAATAATATGCTACTGCTAATACAATGATGTTGCTGGTCGTTGTGAATTATTGGTATAGTTAAGCATAGTACACACAGATCACACATTACATACACACATACACAGGTAGAAGACAAGTTTCTTGTTCTATACTTATTACTAGTTATTAGTTAGCGTAGTTAACTCAAGGTCTCGATCTCTCTCTCTCTTCAGATGGCTAGTAGTTTGTTTTTCTTCTGCATTTCGTAACAATAGTCTGAGACAAAGCAAATAGCTTGTACACAGATTTCAATGTGGACGACGAGCACAGAGAAACAATGTTATTGTCTGTCTGACCAAGCCGAGAGGAGTGTATATTATAGTCAACAAGTTTACAGAGGTAATAAATTGGATATCTGCTGGGTATTTATTAATTAACTTTGTCAGGTGAGTTAAACAAATTCATCATCGCTTCTCGTCATAAACAATAAAGGAAGCGAGATTGACATTAAAACGTTTGAGAAAACCTGACGTAAGGGTAAGGGTAATAAAAGGTAGTATTAGTACATATAGTAAAAGGTACCTGTTTGTTAGTTACATAAGTGTTTATTATTCAATACAACAAAAGATTCTCTATAGGGGATGTCCATTGTTTATCTTAATCAAATTTTTAAAGCACGCATCTTTTTACAGAATCTCATTGAATTTGTTTCATTGTTGAAGGAGATACAAAAATAATGTGAGTAATTATTTGTAAGTGGTTATTATTTACAAAAGTTCCGTGAATGTATAAAATATTTTATGTAAATATCATTAAGAATGTGAAGGAACTTGTGTAAATTAGGAAAGGATTGAGATTGTATCAATAGGTATGAATGAGATACCTGTGGCTTTGTTGTCTTTGTTTGAAGGTGCGTGTGCCGCGTACGCATCTTAAGCGTGTGTAATTGTAGGGACATGAGATATCATACATAAACTAGCGTGTTAAACAATTAAAAATATTTAGACAAACATGCATAGGTTTGCATGTTTGTTCATATAAGGAGAATAAAAAAAGCTGTTTTATGATTATGATTTACATACAACATTTAAGCAAACACAATTTTGTACGGAACTTACGAGGTAATAATTAATTAATAAATATTGAGTGTTTAATTTATGTACCTAAAGATTCTACGAAAAGTAATTATTTGTACTGGCTACAGATATTTATAGAAATGTGGATTTGCATTCGGAAAAGGGTTAATCAAATAAGGATGAGACAACATTGTTGTATTGGATCGTAAAAGTATTTTAATGCGGGGTTTGTTTGTTTTTGATTGCAGTTAGTGGTGACGACGGTCGTTGGACATTTCTTCTTGAGCAGAAGTTTGGCCTACGATGAGAGGGTGGTTCGACGCTTTCCGCACTGATGGCGGACCAACACTCTACAGTTACAGTAATCGAACTCCCGTCACTGGCGATGTGCCCACCATCACACTCTACGTTCTCTTCTTCACTCTCTTCATCGCTTTCATCATCATTTTTCCTGGTGTTCGCAAAGAGGTTTGTTCACAACCCCATCATATTCATAGCTCTACCTATTTCATTATGTAGAAGTCAATTCTAAATCGAAAATGCATAGAAATGCCCATAGTGTCTGTATATTTTGTATAAATACTAATATATAGTACTACAAATAATTCTAGTTCAGGGACAACTATAAATGTAGTTTGAGCATGCTTTTACACAGTCTGTGTAAATCATTTGATTAACTTACCAAAAAAGTTTCGATTCCAGCGAAATTAAATACGCAATCAGGAATTATATTTCTTACAGATCTTTGTAGATTTTTGGTCCACAAACTTGAAACATAGCATCATCAAACAATTAAGACAAAGATTTTCAATGGACTGTGTGGGAAATGTTATGTTCAATATATCAAGTGATTAGTCCTGTTTAATTTCGTATGACTTAAGTTTTTATCTTTTAATTGTCCAATCATTCACCAATCAAGAGTTACTTTTCAATGACCTAAGTATATGTATGACAAATAGACTTAAAAACTAAATAGAATTAATTTTTGTTTTGCTTTGGGATTAATTTTAATACCAAGTCAATATGCAAGGTATAAGTAAATGTAGAAAGATATCAGACAAAGACCTTCTTTCATAGACTGCATTAACTTGACCATAAACATCTTTCTTGTAAGCACAGATATAAAAATTATAGTGAATAAATGGGAGAATAGCTAAAGTACACTGAAGTTGTTAAGAATTTACATTAAATGTCATTTGGGAATGTAAATTTGCAGAGATTCACAACCTTCACAAGCGTCACCTTGAGTCTTTTCGTTGGATCTGCAATACTTGGTAAGTAGAGAATTAATAATAACTCCATTTTCTTACTTAAACCCATGAAAAAAGTTGCAATGTGGAATTTTGTGCAGTGTCTGTAAAATATTATTTACATGCATTATATAGTATAGGCTTATTCTTGCGCTACACTCTTCGGCAAACCTCCCCATGTATATACATAATTATAATATAATAAAAACAGACACATACCCCTCTAATATACACCTAATCAGAATTTTATAAATTAATTTCATTGATATGATTACAACAGCAACTGCAATGCTACTCTTTGGTCTTTCTTACATACAAGTACATAATGTATGTAAACCTCTTACATTATATAAGTAGCAGAATATAGCTTTTGTACTTTATGCAAGCTTATCGATATTGTGATCCGTATCCAAAGTCAATGCTAACTGCATTACAACAACGTAATGTAAAACACAGACATACAAGACACTCGCATCAGTAATATCCCAGACATAGAAATAAGTAAGGCTGCTGCTGCTGGCAGGGTACCTACTACACTCATGGATACATTTAGATATATATGTATGGTCGAGCAATCAGCAGAGCATAAAAGTAAATAAAAATGCAATGAATTCTTTGCATTCTTTGAACGAATGTGTAAGTAATCTGTTTGCATTCCCATTGTGGTTGGTCTCTAATTGTGAGTCTGTAGTACTTTTCTATGTAGTATCTTGAATGTTCATAGCTAGTATGTCTAATAAGGTAAGTAGTAGTAAGTATGTATTATGTGTGTGTATTATTCTGTGTATTTACTTTGGTAGTTTCATTCTCACTTACGTATTTGTTAGGGCTCATGTTCACAAGTGTTCAAGTTCTCTCCTTCTGCAATGTTTATTAGTGGTAGCACAGTATAGTACTAGTCTTATAAGTTTATTGTACGAGAGTGTTGGAGCAAATAATTATTTTTCCACATGTAATGATGTAATAGGATTAAACGTGATTTTTTCAAGACTATGATCTTGAATGGTGCATTATTCTATTGATTAAGCTATTTTCCTATGACATTCATGGATTAAGATAGTCAAGCCAAAGGTGAGGATTGTAGAATTGTAGAGTGAACCCATTATTGTTCCCATAAGTGCCTTAGCATTGATATACCTAGATAAATTTAGCAAGAGCCAAAAAATATTTTATCTCTAATGTCACCACCAGTCTGCCAAAGAAACTACAAACACGAACAAGAAGTCTCACAGTCAGAGAGTCTAAGCAACCTTGAAAATACGTTTGTAGTTGATACGTTATGAGTAAATTCAGAGGGATGTATGTGGCATATCTCATCATACTCACAGATGGTTACGGATGGAAGGTAGCTACTCGTTTTTTCTACAAGGAAGTGAAATTCTTATTACTGCAGTACCTATGTAGGTATTATTATCCCTATAATAGCCCTCTGTTTCTATATACCTGTTTTTTATTTGCCATAATGGGTATATAGACACAGCCAGGTACCATTTTTTATGCTAATGTTATATCCGATTAGATCATAGTGAATCTAAGAGTAGAATTTTTTAATAGCTACTACATATAGTGCAGACTGGTTAATAAGATAAAGTAAAGGTACCATGAAATGTATACACTTAGGCATACCGTGACCCATTTAGTCTTATTGCAATAACTTCAAGGTTCTTCCTATTTCTAAATTACGCAGTCACTTCTATTAAAGCCATATACGTTCAGATTGATGTAGCTCCATTATTTAATCATCTTACTGGAATTCTGTACATTGGCTCACTCTCAATTTTTCTTTAGGTATACAACATTGGACACATAATGTGCTCAGTCAGTCCTTAATGAATAATAAATGGGTTTACTCTGTCTTTCAAATCATTTTGTCAATTCAAGTCATTCCCAACAATGTGACTCATTTGTTAACGTGTTTTTACTTGCACGATTACACGAGATTACACTTGCATATTACTCTTAACTACTTCACCACATGTCTATTAAGTGTCTATTAAAAAATTTGTTAAATCCCAAAGAGGAAGTAATTTTCACTTCATTCAATGCTAATTCGTGAATTAGTGGCAAAACAAAAAACTGTGGTAGACTGAATACAAGAAAAGAACACTTCAAAATCTTCGTACAAAAAGTAAAGTATAACCTAGACTGTACTAAGACAGACTGACTTCTTTCAGCAGAATTATTTTGAAGTTGTACATAGAACACGTTGAATGCAAGTTTTGGTACAGGCATTCATGAATCATACATAATGTAGATTGCAGATAATACTTGAAAAAAAATTAGTTTGACCACACAGGAAAAGGATCAATGTCATTACTAGCACAAAAGTAATAAAACGATTTATTGTTATGTTATAATAATAATAAAAGTCAGAAACTGGAATTACTAGCCAAATCTTCTCTAACAAAGTAAAACAGCAATTTATGTATAGTGGGTGGTTCATTCATTGTATTACTTGTATTACTTACATTGTGGAATTGCTGAATGCAAAATAATGACAATGTAGCGTTATAAAAGAGGAATTCAGTGCAGAACTTAATGTGTAATAAAGTTACATAGGTAAGTGAATTTTTTTATAACTGTTATTGGCCCTTCTAAATTTTTTACAAGAGAAACTGTTGTAGTTTGTGTGATAAATATTCATATTTGCTTGAGAATGCAATTTGTGTTACGAGATTTAGATTTGCTACCTGGCATAGCTAGTAGTATACTCATAAGTTAGTCAAATAAAGTTAAAGAAAGACCTCTGAAATATTTGTTTGCGTTTTGGACATTGTTCTTTGAGACACAGCCATACACACCAATGCTACAAGCTATAAGTTACTACTGTGTATGCAGAGACCTGCAGAATCGTTATGTTACTTATATCCTTCTTGTCTCTGTGTCTAAATTATGCAGGTTCTTCTCAGAATTTTCTATTGGTGAATTATTCACTTTGCACAGGTGCATGCATGCATGGACATGATGCTTGCGTTTTGACAATACCTTGTGCCTATACACACAAAGTATTCACAGTTCTTGTATGTGTGTTTTATACACTTGCAAAAATCTCCAATTCTTTCTCACTATGTAGTTAACTCAACGACAAAATGTATGGAGATCGTGTGCAGTGGATATTTGTCATACAAGACGTGTCATATAAGACATTATACATATGTGTGAGTACGTCGATGTTTGCACTGTCTTATTATTATCATTATTGTGTGTCAAGGCGATTGATTAGCATTTAATTTTAAGAATTAAGCATTCACTCATTATTCAAATGTTTTGCGTACTGATTTGAATCGTGTCCGTGCGTGTTCTCGTGTCATGTAGCACTTTTGTTGGAATTCTTCCAACTTGGAATTGGAATACTATGGTGGTCCTACTATGAGAATCTTATAACTTCTGTGGGAAGATATTATTCGTGTGTAGAAGCTAAGGCTTCTATGTAGCTTCATACATAATATCACACTTGATAGCAGTCCAAATTACAAGTAGAAGCATTATCCTACTCAGTAGATGATATAATTGACCGTAGTGTTGTGTGTGATATACATATCATTCCGCTCTAACTTGTATACTGCTGGGTCCTAAGGTTTTTACAATTTCTTAATTATTGACGTATTTTGGCACATTCAAATTTTCACTACTACAATACAATACAGCAGGGACAATATAATTTCAAACAAAATTAACGTTTATGACCAAATGAATCCTTAATTAGCTATCATTAGACACACTTAACCTTCACAAGACACTATAGGTAATAAGTGTAAGCATTTATTAGTATGTATCCTACAATGCTACTATTAACTATTTACTAGGTATATATGTATGCAAACTTTTCAAGTGTTATTATCGAAGTAGCCAGGCAAACAATAAAATGAAGTTACAATCATTCTCCCATTAACCTTTAAGTACCTACCTATTAAGTGTTCATTTCTATATATTCCCAACCTTGAACTTGCAACCTTTAGCCTGAAAAGATGGCCTTTAATGAAATAATTTGGTATTTGTCACCTTAGGTTTTCCAGAGAATTAGACCGTGAGTTTCTCAACATTGAAACCTGGTAACAGCGTTACGTGCATA
This sequence comes from Pogonognathellus longicornis, assembly GCA_034694085.1. NCBI lineage: Eukaryota > Metazoa > Arthropoda > Collembola > Entomobryomorpha > Tomoceridae > Pogonognathellus > Pogonognathellus longicornis. The sequence goes on along the minus strand of JAQFYB010002252.1, from coordinate 7,428 downwards.
GACATCTACAACTTAAACTCAAACAACTCGAAATAAAATTTATTATGTACCTACCTTGTGCTATGTACGCTACGCAGCCCTTAGCGTAAATCATTGGGATAATAACTTGCAAGAAATATTTCTCAACGTAACCTTTACACTTTACGATGACAGGCCACGAGCAAATAAATTCGAGCATGGGGTTAACGCAGGAATGCACTCAGACAAACAAACAAAGTTTTGTAATACTTTAGCTATTAGTGCATTAAGGCGAGGAGCGAATAAAGACCGGATCTCATCAACTTTTCAGCGTAGAATAAAGCATCATCTGATTAAGTATTGCTTAGGTACTTTATTGACCGTCAGGGCATACAGTTTTTGCGAATTCTTTACGTAACAAGTACCTTTGCCACTCAAAAGAGCATTGGGCATGAACACTATTGCGTATATTGATAGTAAGTACCTACCCAACATAAATATACCATGCAGTTTTTATCGCTGCTGTTTTTGCTTCATTTTTATAGAAGTGGCAATAAATTTCGTCAAGTAATTATAACTTGGCAGATACAATAACACACAGATGTCTTTTAGGTTCTCAGGCTACATATTACATCTTTTTAACATAAAATGCATCAGCACAAGTTTTTTCCCAAAAAACTGCTGTATGTACTACATATTATATTGCTTTTTGTTGTAATACTAATACACGTGAGGTTTCTTTGAGAATAAGTACACACATACCATACAAATCGCAATTTCTCGTATGCCACAATAGGTAACTGTATCCCATCGCACTGTGTGTTATCGTGCCCCATGACTATTGATATGTCTAAGAAATCGTTAATCAGAAAAGTTATCAAATCAAAGAGTGAAGGTTCCCTTTCGTTTCGCAAATTGTCTAAAATGCTGATGCATAAATTGTAATTTTTAACAATTCCCAAATCGTCTACCACCAATAGAGAGACAAAATTAGGGCAACATTTTCAATGACTGAACTGCTGAGACGGAAGTTTAAAAGAAAAAGACAGAACTACTTACATTATTTTCCAATTTGGTTTTTTTAAGAGCTACAACACATAAAAGTTGATGTTGTATATACATGTACTTTTATGTATGTAATTCTGCTTAAGTATTTCTGCATCGTAATCAAGGGTACATACATTTATACACTTAAATCTTGCGTAAAAAGTGACATGAGACTGATAGACTGCGACTGCCTTTTGGTTTGATGATATTGATATTGTTGCGGTTGTTGTGGTTGTTTAAAGAGACATTGCAAGTTTTATTATTGTATTTGTAATGTAACCTAATACTTCTGTTCTGCTCTGTACTAAAAGTGAGTTTTCATTTCACAAAAGATTTTCCTGATGCATTACACTAGCAATTCATACCTACTGTCGGACAGCCGTGTATGTATGCTCTATAGAGGTAAAAGCGCAAGATTTTTATTAAGGTAATATTATAGAAGACAGAGCTGTAAGTAAAATTGCAAATCTACTAACTATAATAATACAGAGAGACCTTCATGTTCAGGGTGCAGTTATTCATCACATATTTAAGCCAAATCATGTCAGTGTCGTAGTTTTGTGTGAAAAGTTGTATTGTACTAAGTCTGTGTGTAGTAATGTGGCATGAAAAGACAAATTATTGTTTATCTCTGGCAAAAGATAAAAGAATGCAGTATAAGATGATAGAATCATTTGTTATTCATTTGATTACTGAAAGCGTGTCTCATTGTGCTCGACTACAATATTAGTGATTAGTGATTAGCAAACGTGAAAACATTAATCCAAGACTTACTTAGTTTACTAACTATATACAATTAAGCGTGTTATACCATACCTATATAATTGTAATGTTCCAAAATCTTAAAACTAACTAAGCCCAGCAACTACCACACGATCACACAAAATGAAGTAGAATTTGGTATACATACACATAGACAGTCTGAGAGTCTGAGAGTTTCAAAGTTAAGTTTAACCTTTGTTGTTGTCTTTGTTGCTACACCACCATACATAAGTATAGCTTAAAATATTAATACACAGACTGCTGGTATGTATTGTATGGTCGCTGCAGCAAATCACCATCACAAGATCAACGGAGCAGAAGTTGTTAGTAAATATATTGCAGTATAGTCCATGTAGTAGTTGAAGTTACTCAGTTGTTAGTATGTGCATTATTGCATCTTGCGTCAGCACAGCTCAGAATTAACTTGAACCTCTACGAGTCACAAGTTAATTGTAAGTTGTAAGCCAAGCTAATGCTAAATCATTTATTATATACACTTACACTTTAAAAGAACAAAAATATAGCAACTTGGTGTACCTATAGCTATGTATGTAAGAAAGATGCTTTAAATGTATGTATATTGTATGTACATTGGTACCTACGTGAGTAAAGTAAGTAAGTAAGCAGAGAAACATTGCACGCGTTTTGTTCGATGAGTTGAATACAATATGAGTGTATTATAATACAAGGACCTTGACTAAGGCCGTTGTTATTACTATTATATTCTATTGCATTATATTAGTGTGTTGTGCTTTGGTAGTTGGATCCTTAGATCTACTCTCTTAAGCTACATGATGCTATAATGATTGAGGTGAAGCTAAAGAGAAGATGGAGGAGAAAAAAATGGGCCTTCAAATAGTTGTTATTTCTCACATAAATGGATGTATTGCAATACTACCTGTATATTTACGTTGTATCATACGCTTGAGTTGTGCTAACGACTGAAGAGAGGTATTTATTATTATTATTGCATTACTACATTACACTTGGACTGATATGATAAAGCACTCTTGGAATTACTTAACCACATTTATTTATGCACAAGTCCTAGTATCTAGTACCTACGAACAACTAATACTATTCGTTTCGCCATATATGTAGAGTGTTGTAGTTGTGTGGGTAGTATATGGTAGTAGGTAGGTAGTAGGTATTGTAAGAATGCAAATAAATGGTGTGAGACACTCAGAGGAATATAATTATAACGTATGAGCTAACCTCACCTCCAGGCTCCTTTGGCTTGTTTAATATAAATAGTCAACACAACACAGTCACGCTCACACTTCACTTTCTTCTTCCGGTCTTGCCATGCAATTCGTGTGTGATGCTCCATTTCCTACTTCATCCTACTTCCTTTAATTAATCTGGTTCAATGGCAAATCTACGTCAGTCAGCCGCTTATTGCAGTTACTACACTTTTTGCTACTTTAATGAAATGGAAAGTTTTTTCTTAACCTTTCAATTAAACTCGTCCATCGTAATAATTGCCTTTTCTTTGTTCATGCGTGAACCACTTAGACAGAATGATTGTCCATTTCGTGTTTTATACTAAGAAACATTAGTGTACATATCAGACGTTTGTTTGTATACGTATACTCAGTATATTTCTGCATTTTGCAAATAATGAAATGTTGTGTTGTGGCTATGACTGAATTTGCAATTGGAATCTGTGTACGCTTGATTATTTTGATAAGTAATCATAGTTGATTACACTATTATTTAGGGATTGCTCGTTTCTTAAGTAATTCAAATTGACATTTACATGAAATTGCTTTTAGATGTTAGAAATTTAGGTATAAAAATTAGTAATAACAATTATTTATCTCAGATGTCACGGACAGAAACGTAATTTATAGATTTAGCAGATCACATTATTTCCTATTAATTCAAGTAGATACTATCTGTAAAACTCATTCTTTGATACGTTGGCAATCTTTATCGACGAAACATAATGTACTGTGCACGCTTATGAACATTATGGTTTTCTTGATGGTATCCAATATTCTTGTATGATGACTATTGATGACAATCGGCAATCAGTTGCGTAGTCTCTACGCAACTGACCACATACCATCCTACCTATACATAATGTCAGCAAGTGTGACTTGATTTGCTGCGGCAGGAGAACATGAGCATTGAGCAGTAATTAATTATTATTAGCAATTTGGCTTCGTGTCCGATATGACAGAACATTGCATGCATAAAATCTAACATGAATAATTGTAGTACTATTCTATTTTGCATTGAATTTCATCAATACAGACATTAAGAAGCATCAACGCAATCAATAAGACATTTACGTTGGTTTGATTCCTTGTAATTACGAATAACTGACCAATACACTTATATTCAAACTCCTGTCTTGCAAGCAGATATAATCATCATATTATGTTGTATTTGGTTACTACATCTTTATGAATATGGACTTGATCTAGGTAGGTATATTAGTAAGAAATTATATTGTACGAATGTCTAAAACATTTCATGCAAAAAACTAGAAGTAGGTAGGTACTTCTTATTGGAGTACCTACTACTTATTTTACAGAAGTGGATTGGTAAGTACCTCTCCCAGCTCAAACCATTTAAATACATAGCTTTAGCTTTAGCGAGCAATCAACAACAAAGAAACAATACGAGATTTGTAAGAAATAAGAACCATTTAAGACAACAAAGCAATTGATGAAGCAAAAATAATAACGTAACGAGAATTTTCGCATTTTTGCAACAAATGTTTTATGCACGATATCATGATTAGAACTAAAAGAGCAAAATTTAAATTACGTTTTTACATTTTGGTGTATTGTCCTAGTTGGTATGTGGTGTGTCTGTGCAGCCTATCTCTTTTGTGTGTTGGAGGACAAGCCAATAAATTATTACACGATTTTTTGACAGTAAATTTAAAGGACTGTGCAAAATTGTACACACACAAAATTGTACCTTGTTTGCACACATACAATACTAAATGCATCCTTACCAATATACTTTGTTCATTGTTCTTTAAATACATACAACATAACCCTGTTAAAAGAATTCTCAAATGTTTGTGATTTTCTTCAATTAATAATGTGCATTTAACAGATTTTCATTATCTTTTAACACATTTGTAAATGTAAATGTTCGGAGAAAGATGATAAATACTCTCTGTGTAAATGTGTGTGTATTTCTTGCAATTAGAAACAATTAAGTGTCCTTTTTATGATTGCAATTGTCTTGAACAACTTTATTGTACAAAAAATAAAACCTTAGTTTAGGATGCCAAGTTATTATTTGGAGAGAAGTGTATGTACACGAAATGAAAAAAGGACAAGTAAAAACGGAAAGGTGCTTTCTTGTGCATAGATTGTGTCTGTGCTTGTATATCATGTAACTGTCGTGTCATGTCGTTTAGCGCTTGTTTGATCTGTTACGATAGCTTTTTGAAAAACTGCGTTTCGTTCTTTACATAGACAATTTTTTTTGCATATACATATAGCTTGAAGATAAATATGTTGGCGACCTTGCCAAAAGGCGATTTCGTTAGATGACCCAAAAAAATTTCATTCATTCCTGTCCCTTGTTGGAATCTGTTGATGTTTCTCTGTTAGCAAAGAAAGAACAGAATGAAGCGGTGCAACACACACAATAGAGTCTTCTGTCTTATGTGTGGCCGTTTACATTTCCATTCAAAGGCCTTATTTGATTAATCACCGAATCAGAACCCTTTAAGCCTATCTACCTGTATCATGCAACCATTGTCTATCTGTAATGCATGCATCCATGCTTGCTGCATTCTGTAAATAAAACTGTTTTTTAAAAACCTTTAAAACTAAAACCAGAGACCTTTCCACCTTCATAAAGAATACTACAAAGGCTGTACATTCTCAGTCTCACGATATAAAATAAATCTGTGGTTCATAAAATACGTTTAAATGCAATTGACACTCTGTAATGTAAATAAAACTAGAAAAAATTTCTTTAAACAACCTGCTGAATTGTGTATAAATGTATTTAAGTCCTTGACGAAAATGCATTTTTACGGCATGTTGCTTTTGCTTTCCCAAATAAAGCATTTTATTTTGCTTAGTCACACATTAAATTGAAAAATTTAGTTGTGTTAATAGCTCCTGTTTAATTGCACTGTAACAAAATCAATATAAAATACAATGTGATACTATGCAATGAACTAACTGTGTCATGGAACAACAAAGCTACATTCAATTCACCTCTTTGTTGTAAAGTTACTTACACACATGCATAAATAATAACAAAAATAATGTAAAATTTTTATAGTAGTTCATTTGTCAATCAAGCATAGAAAATGCATAGCAAAAGCTCTAAAGACAAAATGTAAACCACCACACAAGCATGCGAATCGGAGAATGCTATCCTGAGAAAATTTACATTTAGATTTACTGCGCTGATAGCATTTGGTTAGATAGTATAATAATTATTTATCACTCTGTGCGTAATTTATGCACATTATAGTCTAACCTTAACTACTGCAACGTTGAATATTGTATATATATCACGGATAATGTGTGATGTTTCATGTTAGGTAGATCAAACACATTCAAACACACATACATAGGGGTTAAAGAAAAGAAACAAATATAATAGTAGCATTTGTAAGTAATTGTGTTACTCTACCAGATTACTCCTACCCTACCAACCAACAGAAACACTGTCACTTATCTCCTTATTTTATTTTATTGCATTTTATTCATTCTTGGATACCTATGTATGAGTTTTCTGCAGCTGCGATGAGTTTGTATTGTATTATTATTAGGAATGATTGTGTATAAAATATATCTGTGTGTAGCACTGTAGCTTAAGGTAGTAGCATAGGTGACGGTACACTGTATCCATGCATTAAGCCAACTGTAGTTTACTCGTTAATAATTGCACGAATTAGCAATATATTTTATTGTGGACGTATATAGGTAAAGTAGTGTACCTTCTTTGTGCTCAGGCAAATCTAAATGGTTTAAATAATTCCAATGTATGTATGCTATTTGCGTTTGTAGAATATATTCTGTATATGAATATTGCTGTATGTACAGTAGCAGGAGCGGGGCTGAATCAAGTTCATAGCACAGTGTTATGTCATGTCCCACAGTGCTGTAGTATTGTTGAGAGAAAAAGGGACGAGCTGCTGTGGTAATTGCTGCGGTTGTTCTCTTTCGTTCTCTTTGTGTTATATTATGAACGATCTAGATCATATTTTATTAATGCGCACAGTATGTGTGTATAAGTAATGTATTGTAGCTGTAGGTGGTATTTTAAGGCATTTTTATTACTGCAATAATCTGCAACTTTTGATACTACTTACTTCATAAATTGTGATAGCTACCTAATGCTTGAATAAATGCGAAAAGAAAACCATTTGCCTACTTTAGAGCACAGAGTGTTCTTTATAGCAATAATAATATACTGCTACAGACAACAAAGCTTTTGTAATTACACAAATCCACAGGTATTACGCTCATAGTATACACTTCGTCATGAATTTGTGAATTATATCGCAGCGGTAGCAAAAGTTAGTGAATTTATTAGCAGAGTATAAGCACTTAATTAGCTCACAAATGTGTAGAGTGTATCACATCAATAAATCATTGTAATAAATAGCCAAGCATATAAATATTGCATTATGATAGCCTTAATTGCTATCAAAGCTAATTTATACAC
>JAQFYB010002251.1:0-25863 GCA_034694085.1 Pogonognathellus longicornis | reverse complement strand
CTTTTTTTAGATATTCTATGGATTCTGGGGGGTGCACGTGCACCCTGTGCACCCCCCTTGGCTACGCGCCTGCCCCAGAATGACCAAATATTAGGTTATTTTACCCCAAAAATCAAAAAAATATCGCTCTTCCCGTGATTTTGATGCATTTTAAATTGGTCCTAATTAATAACGTTATTATGCACTAAATGTACATAATATTCAATTTTGCTCTGCCAATATTTAATTTCTATATAAAACTTGTTGTGCCCCTCCCAGCTTATGATCCTGGGTACGCGCCTGCAAACTGACATAATATGAATTTTTCCTAAATGTATTATCTTAAATCGAACTTTAACCAATTTATTATGTTATGGTTTTGGACTTTAATCCCTGAAGCAGTTGCATGGAATAATAACTTTCTACTGGCTTCTTGTTTTTACCAACTTTGTCTTAAATTATGCGCAAAAAACAGCTAAGACATTATTTAACATCCAACACACGATAATACTACATTATTGTACATAGTTTTATTTTATAATGCTATTAGCTTGAGTTCAAAACATTAATGCAATCTATTAGTATATAACTAAGAACAACGAATGCATTTAATGGTTAAGGGTATTCAATTGAAGTATAAAATCTTTAAGCCATTTAATTCAATAGTTGCATGTGCTTGTATAGTTATCTTTAATGTGGCCCATTACAGAAAAATTAAGTTTGGGATGCTCCTATTCCCTAACTGGGGAGTAGGTACCTATATAAGATATAAGATATTGGAAATGTATTGTTTATGTTCAAAAATTGGTTTTTACAAGCTAATTTAAAAATATGTAAAAAAAAGAAATAAATTACTCCTTTCAAAACTTGAAAGTTTTTTTATATAATATGTTGCATTTTACATACAGTAATTAGCATAGAAAGATCATGCCGAATGCTCCAAACAGATAAAAGTTAGAACTATACTTGCAAACTAACACACAAAGCACAAATGTCAATTCTGCGTACACGCTTCTGTGAGCCTTGTCTTTGTTTAAAAAGGGACCTGTGCACTGTGGAGATGCCAACTCCGAACTCTTCTATGTATGCAGCAAAAAGTTTTAGAATGACTTTTATTTTCCTTTGTGTCAAGGTGAGTTGAAAATCAACGCTGGACAAAGAAATAAGTCCTCATTTCATCGTTGGAGTTGACCCAGGAAAGACGTGTACAAATTCTCCACTAATTTTGACAATTATTTTTAATTTTTAACAAGATTTAATTGAGTAAAGTGTGTATTCATTCGGTAAGTCTTATTTTATGGTCTTTGTATAAGTAATTTAGGGTTACATATTTTATATTGCTAAGAGTACTGGAAATTAAAAAAGCAATTCTGAATTTTTCGGATATATACAGGAAAAACCAAAAATGGGCAGAAACCGAAAAATACAGCCTGCCAAGGCAATGAAAGTCGCTAATGGACGTTCTACACTAAAAAATGTTCGCACTCGCAAACAAAGAACGCTGAGGAAAAAAAGCGTAAAATTTAACTTGGATAATCTCAGCCGGATTCAGGTTGTGAAAAAGTTGCAATAATTTCTATTTAGACATTACTTCATTTTGACTATATTCTTGAAAAATAAATGTCCATAGAAAATTTGCTATTGCTGTGTAAAAATGTAATATATACTATGCCATTCTTAAGCAATATTTCAATATTTACAGGAGCGTGAGTTATTGCCCTACAAAAAGTATGAGGAAACATTGAATATAAAGAAAGAGCCACGTGACAATCAAAAAATAAAAATTGATATTGATAGTAAAGTAGATATTGTTATTAAAACCGAGGAATCTAAGAATAATGACGACTTCAAGTTGGAAGATGTTGTAAATGGAAATTTGAAACAGGAGACGGATTTTGAAATAAAAGTCAAAGTGGAAGCGAACATCATCAAAACTGAAACCGAAGAAAAATTTTCAGCAGAAAACGACGAATCAGTGAACTATGACTTCCTCAAGTTGGAAGATATTGCAAAGGGGAATTTAGAGCCTAAGGCAGAATTTAAAATTGAACTGAAAGTGGAAGAGAACAAAGGAACTCACACTGAAGAAAATGGTTCACCCGAAAACAAAGCAGTTGGATTCAAACATCTCTCCGCATTCAAATCCATTAAGGAAAGCAAGTTTATTCCACAACCTGGTCAATTGAAGATTCAAGATTTCTACTTCAACCATTACCAGAAAGCCCAGTTAGAAATTTACAATAAAACAAATATTACGAAGGCAGTTGAATACAAACATCCCTCCGCATTCAAATCCATTAAGGGAGGCAAGTTCATTCCACAACCTGGCCAATTGAAGTGTCAAGATTTCTACTTCGACCATTACCAGAAAGTCCAGTTAGAAATTTACAATAAAAGTAATATTACGACAAACCATTACAACAAATGCATTTAAAATGTTAAATTTCATTTTCTTTGTTAACTTTTCTCAAAATTCAAATATGTCAATATTATGAGTGTAAAAGATGACTTCATGATTTTTCTTCTTTGTTTTTGTTTTTAGTTTTTGCTCGTGTGGAAGACCCCGTTGGGCAAAATGTCCAGCCTTATTGGGAGAAGTACAAAAAGTTGCCAGTTACGTTTCAAAATGATACTTGCAACATTTTACCACCACATCTGCCCATATCTACTACTGAAGCCTCAAATAATACTGATCATGGTCAGTTGTCAACAATATTCAGCCAAGGCGAGTCCAACGACACATTTCCAACGACTTCTCAGGCTTCAGCTTCAAAATATGACAATGAAAAAGATTATGATGCTTCCAATTCAAATGTTTTCCAACCTGAAGTATGTGATTCTCAATCTAACGAAAACATGCTAACTACAGCAATGGATATTTCCGAGATTGAGACTGAAACTCCATTGCCAGAAATCTCACTGCAGGATATTGAAGACGTCTTAAAGGGAAGTTACTCTGAAATTCCCCCTGAGTTCCCAAATTTAACTTATGATGTTTTATTGGAAGAAGTTCCAAATCTTATGGACGAATTATACGACTTTTGCATCAGAAACGTTGAAAATTGTGAAAGCCAGTTTTCAGAACTTCCATCATTAAATTTGCAAGAAGAAACATCACAACTAGAATTGATTGCACCTCCATCTTCGTGTGTGATAAATGAAATGATGCGTAAGCAAAATGAAATGGCTACAGCTGTTGAAGAAACAGCAGAATTTCAATCTGACCAAGCTATGGATACGGCATTTCAAGATATAATGGAAATAATAGATGCTGATGTTCAATTCGTCAATCCTGGAGCAACAAAAATTACAATTCCACACGAGCAGTGCAATTGTGCAACTCTAGATCAAGAAACGAAAGAGGAGTTCGATAAGGAATGGGATAAGATTATGGCGATTGTTCAAAAGAAGTATGGTGATATGGAATTTAAAATTTAATTGATATTTCAACTAAAACACAATTTTAAACATTAACGATTCATGAAACTGAAACGCTAATTTTAGCAACAAAATTTATTTATATTTTTTTATTTCGTTTCAGGAAGGACGCAGATCCAGTTTTTGCTGCAATGAGGAATTCATAGCTTAAAAATAATAACTTTTGTGTATACGTTTGTATTATATTAGGTACTAGGTAGGTGGGTGTGTTACTTTTTTCTTTAAACATATTTTTACTATTTAATTGAACAAATATGAATACAAGACATTAATAGTTATAGAAATCAATTGTTTGGAAATTAATGTATGTCGTACATTGATTGTATTACGTTTGTTTATAAAAATCGACTTTATAATACCTAATAAATTTGTATATACTTATTCTTAAAATTCTCTGATGCTTTATTTATAACATGTGGAAAAATATTTTCGGTATTAACGCGGGTAATATTCATGTTTTGTGTTTTAGCTATAGAAATACTAGACTAAAAATCGCTGCTAGGCTTTCCATTGTTTTTTAAATTTTATTTAGCTGTTAAAAACGGAAATATCTATTTATGTCCCAGTGTCATACATGAATTACATATTATGGAGTTAGAATCTAGGAGTTTTAAAATGCTGAATTATTTATGAAGAGGAATCTTTAATGAAAGTGTAGTATGGTGTTTCGTATGCCATGCTAAAAGCGTTATTCAATACAATTATCAGTATTTCAAACTTGTAGATCTTACGCATTTCTTTATTCATTGTGCATTATGCCATCTGAATCTGTTGAATGTATTATTGTTTGTCTTTTCAAGTGAAGAATATTATTATTTCATTAAGTATGAATGTAACAAAAACAAATATTACTGTCTTATTTATTATTTATATTTCACTTCAGAATTTAACTTTGCCATTTCGGTATAACAATGAATGAACAAAATGCTCGTCGTAAAATGAACACTATACAGAAAAAATTAATATAATTTTGCTTTTATAATATCTCGGACGGACTCTATTTGAATACTATTTGGTATGAAGCTTAGGATAGTATTATTTACTCTCTCCTTTTGTTTGCATGCGAGCTCAAATAAAAACATTGTAACATTGTAACAATATAATATTGTGATACATAATAGGTATATTATGGACATAATTATTTAATTTAATACTAATATGGAAAATCCAATTCCGTTAGGTTCACCCACTATTTTTAAATTAGAAATTGAAATAAAAATATTCAGTTGCATTTAGTTTTGTCTAGTTTTGAAGTCACATCACCCTTCAAAATCCTAAAAATATTACTTTGCCTTAAAAGTGTAGAAAATTGGTGAAATGTTTCTCGCCAACCAAGAATTTTAGTATATTATGTTGATTTTATCCAAATTCGTTCTTTTTTTCTACAATTCCCGTGATAATATAATGACAACATTTCTACCTCATTCATTCATGTTGGGTTGAGGTCTCCCCGAAATTCATGTATGGGTAGGTATTTCATGAAGCAAAAAAGTATGAATGGAAGATAAAAAATAAACTATCGTGTTCTTTGTCATTCTATTTCACCAACGTCTTATACCAATTATCCCCATAATGAAATCCTAAATACATGATTTCTCACCATCATAATAACATTATAGTACACAAAATCATTAAACCCAATTTGTAATTGTAGTGTACTATTTATAATGGAGAGAAAGAACAAACTCGACAGACAGGAAAATTGTTCCTAATAGCAGTATAAAGCAATAACCACCGTAAACGTAAAGATGCATAGTGTATCTTCCGACCCTACAAAGAGTATAGAAATGACGTTATCAAAAACGACATTTTCTATACTCTTTACAGACCCTACTGAAAGCAAACACGGATACCTAATCTAAAATAGGAATTCAAAAAAGTGGCAAATTGAAGATATGATAATCAAAGTTAAATAAATATAAAAAATTGAAACGACATTATCCTTCAAGCTGAGGGATTGCACACTAATGTCGAACACATTTGAGACATTATTTGCATATTGAAGTATTTCGCGATTTTTTTCGAGAGTTTTCCAAATGTGAACAATCCCAGAATGATGTAGCATTCTTAGCCGAAAAAAAACCAGCGGATCAAATGTGTTGAGTACATTCCATCCCGTGTGTCTGAAATGTACCCCTTCTTTACTTTTTACAATTGATTTTTTTGTGGGGAACAATAATTTCAGCTTCCACTCTAAATTCTCAATTATTTCCGACCATTCTCCGTAAGCGGTTTTATTACAAAATAATATTTTGTTGAAAATATTGTAGGGGTATGTCAAACCTTTGGGAATCGAAATTATACGAAGAATATCTTTGAGATATTTATCAGCATTCGTTGTAACATTAGAACTGTCTAGTTTTACAGAGCGGTTGGGTAGTACATCATTTTGAATAAAAGAAGTGGAATAAAATTTTGAACCCAAATAAGAAAACATATTCATTTTCTTAGATTTGCTAATAAACTCAAGAGCATGATATGAATACCCTGGCTCACTAAAAAGGGTATAATTCAAATGGATTAGATCACTAAATCTGCTGATTTTTTCAAATTTTCTTGGAGCTGTTAATTCTGTAATATTTGAACCTTTGTAAGCATTTGACAATACAATTCCAACCAGAATCCAACTCCCACAAAGGAAATACAAGCTATTTATTCTTTTGGAATTGACAGCTATGGAATCATATTTTTCCAATAAACTTTGAATTACCATGAAGTATAAATAGCGTCCATTCACCTTGTTAACCTGATAAATAATGTTAAGAAGCAATGTTACAATAGCACAACTAAACAAAATTAAAATCCATGTGGATAAGTCATACGATGACAAATACCCTCGAAAAGAAATATTTCCACGACTTTTGATTCCGTCGCATGTAACAAATTGAAATTTCTCATATTTAAGTACGAAGAAATTTGAATGTTCATTATTGAATTCAATTGTCGACAAAAAATTATACCAAACACAGTCTTCCATAACACACAAAAGACTTGAATTTGGAACAAACACCCGAAAAAGAAGTGTATTTAAATCATATTTCAATTTATGGAACCTCTTGAAGTTCAAAGTAACAGGGGATGTTAGTTGTTCCATAAATTCATCCGAGAAAGCCTGATTGGTCAAAGAATTAATTTTCCATGGAACCCACAATCTGCTCAGGACATTTTCTTTGCTCAAGTTTGTCCATTTATGAATTAAAGTCTCCCGGGTGTAATTAGTTATTAATATGAGATCGCTTATTCCGCAATAGAATATTAGCAACTTGCAATGTTCATCATGCAACAAGTACACCTCTGTAATATTTCTTGCCTGGAATAGGATTATTACTTTCGTGTCGTGAAGGTGCTCCGCAAATTTTGGCAAAGAAATTGCAAACCATGAATTTAGAAGTTTGTTTTGCTTCATTAACGGATTTTCTAAGACCATCAAAAACACTTCACTTCTGTAAATATCAATCGGGTGATCTAAAGAGGAATGATTCGACATTACTTTGTTCCAAAACCAGGGGATTGATATAGGAAATAAAATCAGATTCAAATCTATTTGTAAACTGTTAATATTTTGTAAAATTATGGAGAGTGGAAAAAGAAAAAAGTGGAGTATACACTGCCATGAATAAGGAGTATATTTAAAAGGGTCCGAAACTGGAATGAACGATCCATTTGTGTCTTTCCATAGTAATAGGTCTATTTTTCCTTCCGATTCTTCAGTAATGTTTGCAACAACATATTTTCCAATAATGATCGGAGTATCGAATTCAACAAAATCACCGTCAAAGTTGTCGTAAGAAATTAAGTTTACTAAACAATTGCTGAACGGAACAATATGCGGATTTAGGTTTAGAACATTATTAGCCATTATTTCAAGAATGAGACTGGCAAACATATAATATAATCGGTTTCTTAATCGGTGAAGGAAGGAAAATGCACCCTTTCCTTTTGAGTGTGAAATAATTGTACCACAGACTCATATCAGACTCCAATTTAAGTTTACGCTTTAAAAATTAAATTGTTTCTCATCTCAGGACAAATTATTCTGACCACGGTACCATAATCTAGTGCTAAGTAGCCTATAATTCTCAACTTTTATAAAAATAGAATAATTATTGAAGTTGGCATTGAGTATTCTTACTTACTATTATAAACCTTTGAAGAATACAATCGATAAACAGAAACTTCGTTTGTTCGTCTAGTGCTTTTGTAAATAAAGTATTATTTTGAATTTTGTATTTAACTGCAAATCCCCTCAAGTGAACAAAGTGGACTTGCATTGAAGTAGGTCCAAACCCAATATTATTACGCAATGCGCTTTTTGGTGTGCACAATAAACAAACTAACAATAAGTAGCGTGTTTGTTTAACAAATTGAGACTTAATTTTGTACAACAATCCAATCGTTTGAACAATGACAAACAATTTTATTGCCTGTCAAGGTCATTTAATTTCAATTTATAGTAAATATTGAGTGGACTAAAGTGGACCATTCACTGTTGCGTCTTTCTTTTCAGTTAAATAAATAAGATAATTGAATTTTGTATGCAACATTTTATTAATCGTAATGCACGTGCTGGGGTATGGACCGCCACCATGTATCGGCCTAAAGTTATTTATAACTATTGTATTACATTGTGCATTAAATTTGTTCATTAGCACATCTGGATTGTCAGTACTGAACCATTCTTTAGATGGATATTGGACATTCATTTTCAAGGGTGAAAAATAAACATTTTTACTTACTGTCAGCTATATCAAATTTAACCATGCAGGCATAATATACATTTTTTAGAGAAGAAAATCTAATGAACAATAAAAATTTTACATTAGTTGTTTGGTGCTCTGTAGTATGGACATCATTTGGAGATGTGCATAATGAAACAAGGAATCAGAAACTCACAATTAAAAATACATGACGTGTATCAACACAATTTTGTTACTTTGTTTGTTGCGCATTGCGCACTTAACAAAATTATTTGATCATAAGTAGATCTTAGGCATGAGCAAATTTCAAATTTAATATCACTTTACATTTGCTGATACGTTCTTGCGTATGCTGTAGATATTAAGCTTCATCATTGAATATGCAAAATATTTTATTCACCGTTATTATTTTGTTCCAACAATTGTTAAACATTGGAAAATGTAACTTCACAAGTACGCTTTTAGCGTAGGTTTTTATAGTCCCACATTATGCTATTAATAAGCAATAGCAGCATAACAAACAAAATATCTGTATACATACTGCCCAGTTTCCATTTATTTTAAACCTTCCGTGCATGGTTAACAAAAGAAAAGAATGCACTTTAATTGCCAGCGTATTTGATAGTTTAAACCCATTGTATAAATAATGTTGCGTTTGGTTAAGCTGCATAATATACAACTTTTTTAAGCAAACGTAATGTATTATGCAGGGCACGGCCGTATCCAGAAATCGATTTAGGAGAGGGTAAAATATATTTCGGGGATGAAAAAATGCACAAAATAATGTTATTTTGCTCTTTCAAGACAATTAATGAACTTTAGAGTAGGTACCTAATTTAGGTATTTTCAGTTTCAGTTTGATGTTGTATGCAAATTTCTAACTTAATGGTTTAGGAACACTGACACACGATTTATTAGTATTGTCTAGCAATGTAAGATATGGACGATCATACAATAAATATTATTATTATTGTTACCTATTATTGTGGCTATTTACATACTAAAGTTTACCCCTAAACCAATATACACTTAAATGAATGCTACAAGTTAGCATGACCTTGAGTTATGTATGAATCTGTATGAAGGTTAATTTTGTTATAAAACACTTAGGTAATGTCTTGTTAGTTAGGATATTATACAGTCATCTGGTTTCAACAAAGGATTATATTTGTTATGCGTAATGCTTTGTTAGTTATTTCCTTAAAGGCGTGGCAGAAATTTTTAGATAACGTATGTACTTTTGCAATGATATTTTACTATGTCAAAATTACAATTACTTATAATAATAACAATTAACTTTATAAGTACGTGCACCAACATTTCTTTTGAACTTTGAGCAGCGGCATGAAAATGCGTTTTATTACTTGTCTTACTGTTTTATATGCAGCCTCTATACTCGATAGTAGCTTATCTAGCCAGGCTATGTTCACACTACAGACTTACGAACACAAATGATTGCATTAACAATTAATTAAGCTATTCACTAATTGCAAGCCATTCTGTGATACCCATTCAACAGTGCTGTAACTAATCTTTTCATCATAAAGTTCGATATTTTATCATATAATTCAATATTTTAAATAAGATTGCATCAACTACTCTTCAAATGTACGCAGCGGCGTTTTATCCCATCAGAAATCTGCAATTAGTGCATATATTTCTAATGATGGGATCCTTAACAAATCTGATCGTTTTATTTCATAATTTTGATGTGACTAAAGATTATGTTAAAGCACAACTACACGATACGCAAGACACGTTCGACTTTATTGTTGGTAAGTCGCATTAACTGTTAATTGTGATTATTTATTTTACGAAAATTATTCCAGTGCAGCTGGAACTTATAAGAAGTTAAAAAATAATCATATAGTAATTCAGAGAGGTGAAAATGGCATATATTTAAAGCAGTATCTTATACCTACCTATTTAATAAAGCTTTACTTAAGGCATCATCATCATCAATTAATTCAGAAAAATACTAATAACTTTGTTTTTCTTAATTATTTTACAGTTGGAGCTGGTATGTTTATTCAACCATTTAAAAAATACAACTAACCTCGAACTGAAACCCAATCAATTTCCAAAATTCAAATAAAAATCATTTTAATGTGTTTTGTGTATATCTTTACTCAATAAAATTTTGTCATTCGCAGGATCTGCGGGTGCAGTGGTAGCGAATCGTCTGTCAGAAGATTATTCGGTTTTACTCCTGGAGGCTGGTGGTGAGCCTTCCCCCATTTCAGAGATTCCGTTTTTCTTCAATGCTATGCTTAATCGACCTCATATTGATTGGCAATTTTACACTGTACCACAAATAAATGCGTTTTATGCAATGGAGAATAGACAAGGTTACCAACCCAGAGGCCTGGGTCTTGGAGGTTCTAGTAGTATTAACGCCATGGCATACATGAAAGGACATCCGAACGATTATGATGGATGGGCAAACGTCACAAGAGATCCTCGATGGTCTCACGAACAAGTGCTACCTGTATTTAAACATTTGGAGGACTATCATGGAAAATGGGAGGACTGTATGTCAATTATTTGTACAGTTTCTAATTAAATTATAACTCATAGTTTTGGTGATAATATATATAAGACCGTCACATATGTAATGTACAGGGTTACCCAGCAAAATGGGAAACTCTTGCCTTTTTTATATTATCAGACGTTAGACTTGCATGTACGAAATATGGGAAACTTGTTGTCGCAAAAAAAATGTTCGAAAAGCAATTAGTTTATTAGCATCTAAATAGCATTATTACCAGTAGAAAATGTTATTATATGTTAAAAATATGGGTAATTTTTCAAAGATACTTTTTGCAGCAAATCGTTTAATTTACATTAATGTTTGCTCAAGTAATTTTAAAATTCCAATTAATATAATTATTATGTTTAAATAAATGTTAAGAAATTCGAAATTAAATATTAGCACAAAGACAATTTAATATTTTTGATATTGCAGCTGAGTATCATTCGCAGGGCGGAGATGTGAAAGTGTCTCCAATTAGATACAATCTACTTGCAGATGAGTTCGTTAAAGCTGGTGTAGAGATGGGTTACGTAGAAGCCGATCTTAATGCTAGATCTGCCAACGGTAATCAACTCAATTAATATACCTAACATTATTCTTTTCACAACTTAATTTTTTCTCACATGAAATAATGAATTTTTAAATTACATTATTTTATTAGCTCTTTGTTTAAATTGGCTGATTACACACTCCATGGAATTGTTGAATTGTACTATATTGATTTCATTTTAGCTTTTTCAAAAACATTCTTAACACAAAACAATGGAAGGCGGCATGGGACGCTACAAGCATTCATAGAACCAGCTAGACAGCGCAAGAATCTGTCAATATACAAATTTGCTCGCGCTCATAAGGTGTGTGTGAATTTGATACTTTGAGTGTATAATATGAGTGTAGTGTAATATTAATTCGTAACTATGTTTCAATGATTAATTAATTATTAGTCGTTGGAGAATTTATTCTAAATGTGTGAATAAAAAGGGTAATTATAAAAGATTAAAATAGCCTGTATTTGCAATTAGCTTGAGCTACGCTCTATATTATTGACTTGTCTTGACTTCTGTTGTTCAGATTTTGTTCCGAGGCACTGAAAACGAAGCATATGCAATCGAATATGAAAGGCATGGTGTGATGAAGACAGCATTTGCTAATAAAGGTAAGATATTTTGTTTCACTGTCAAAATTAAAATATGAAATTTTGATCGAGTTATGTAAAATATAAAATATCTAGAAATTATTGTCTCTGCTGGTGCAATAATGTCACCCCATCTACTCATGCACTCCGGTATCGGACCTAAAGCTCATCTGGAGTCTCTTAATGTAAAATAATTTATTATAATAAAATAATATATACACCCTTAAAAATCCTAGTTAGACATAACTATTAATAGCTGTAACATAACATTGGAACATATACACGGGCATTAAAACCTAGTTCACAACCTACCCTTAACTGAATCAGCCGTTGGTGAACTTTGATTTATTCTAGTGTCCAAACCGTATGACCTAGAGATTTGGTTCCAACGGCATTTTGTTTTTTAAATGTAACTCTCTGACATATAAAAAATTCAGAAAAATCCGTATGAAGATAAGGTCAGTGACCTTCATGACCTCGCGACCCGGCTAGCTTGACCGCACCATATTACTTCTGATACTAAAGGAAACAACATTTTCCTCTATCATTTTCTTCCACGACCCCTTCTTGTGGGTCAAATCGTGGGTGTTCTCGTTCTCGCACTCTTAATGCATGTGTTTCTAGGACACTATGACCTCCTGTTGGAGGCTAAAGTTGACAACCTAGGGAATTTTGACCCTACTCAACCGAGTTCCTTGAATCAAGCTCTACAACATATGCAAAATGCAGAAAAATTCGTAGAAGGCCACACGGCCATGTAAATCGTGCATAGTCATTATAGTCGATACAATTTTGCAGTAAATTTTGTGATCCATTAATGAACATAAATAGGTATAAGTATTCGTATGTCAGTAGATATTAAATGAATTTTCTTAATCTTAGATTCCTCTTACGGTTGACTTACCAGTCGGGAAAAATCTGCAGGTCTGTTTTCATAAATAGCAACTAATATATAGTAATCATGAACTAATGGTTACATTCAAACGTCAGACTAATCAAAGAATTTAATATTTTGCTGTAGGATCATATTGCAGGATTATTACCATTTCTACATGACAAATCAAAACCAGAAACTGGTGGAGATCCATATACTGAATATCGTGTGAATGGTACTGGAATGTTCTCGTCCACATCTGGAACAGCGGCTGCTTATTTAGTGTCAAGTGTTGCAACGGATCGAGGGGAAGCAGATCGACCCGATAATCATTGGCAGTTGGTAGAAGTAGACATTTACAAAGGATTTGCTAAGGATTTTTCAACAAACTTCAACGTTCCTGAATCGACCCTCAAACAGTTTTTTGATCCTGTGGAAGGGAAAAGTGCCTTTTTCATTTTTAACTCTCTAAGTCGACCTAAACAACGGGGTGACATAATGCTGGCGAGCTCCAACCCTAATGATTATCCCTTAGTAAATCCTAATTACTTTTCTGAACAAGAAGACATGAAGATTTTAATAGAAGGTGTTCATTTACAAAAAGTTAATTAAAAAAATAAATTAAACAATAATTTATTGATAAATTATTTTTTTATAATTTAAAATAACAGGAGCCCAACGAATTATGAAAGTGGTTCAAAATTCGACAACATTTCAAGCAATAAATGCACGACCTTTTCCATTTTCCTTTCCTGGTTGTGAAACTTCAAAACTACACAGTGATGAATATTGGGAATGTTACCACAGGCAATTTGCCAACTCATTTTACCATGTTTGTGGAACATGTGCTATGGGGCACAAGGATTCTAAGGAGGCGGTTGTGGATAGTGAGTTAAGAGTTTTGGGAACAAAAAGACTTCGTGTGATTGATGCTTCCGTTATGCCCCTCATAAGTAAATGCTATACTTATTACTTTTTCTACAAAATAAATATATTAAAATTCACTGACAACAATACGGGACACTGAGACTTAAATATATACTTTTCTTTATCTTTGAACTTTTAATTACATAAAAATTCAAATTTCATGTAGAATTACAAGTTTGTACAGAATATTTCTCGTTTAAGCAATAATTATACACTTTTTTCACGTTTGACTCTCCGCTCGAGACGTCGGTACGAAATACTCACTATTTTACATGAAATTCTGACGAACTGACAAATACACATTTTGATTTTCAACAATAAAGCAAATTACGTCAAACACCATATACATTCTTATATTATACATAGACATAGTTACCAAGACATTTAAGATTTAACAATATTGATTATAAAACCAACATATCAAATCTAATCATTGATTCTTTTTATATTTTATTCTTCTGATTTGCAATTTGCAGCTACAGGAAATATCAATGCTCCCACAATCTTGATCGGTGAGATAGTATTTCTTACTTGTATGCAAATAATGTGGCTAAATTATAGTTATAAATGTTTTAATTTTATCTGTAAATTAATTTTTTTTTGGTGAACTATATAGGTGAAAGAGGGGCACAATTAATCAAAGCTGATTGGTCTACTTCTCCACATCTCTCGTAATGTGGTACAATGAGACAGCAAGGTATGCACCTTTTCTAAACTAACTTGTGTAACAAGAGTAATCATCTGTAAATAATGATGATTAACTAATAATCATATTTCCACGTTACAGAAATATATTTGTTCAAAAATAGATTTCAACTCTTTACAATAATTTTATCTTATGCTTCTAAGAGCAATTGTAATAAATTCATCATTGATGTAAATGTCAACCTTTGGATACTCATTTTTCTTCTACATAATATGACTCCATACTTTAAATGATAATTACATCATATTTTATTAGGTACTTACATATAAATGTTCCATTACATAGAAGAATGATTTTATTAATGAAAATCTGATGTTTACTGTAAATGTCCAGTAATGAAATTTTAGCATTAATAATTTTATCTCATTATTTCAAAAGAAATCGTTTTAGTAAAAATGTTACCCTACAAAATATTTATTATCTAAGTGATGTTGTAATCCAGTGCCGCAAGAACGAGGAGGTACGGGGAGGAAGCTTCTCCCGGCCGGGCCAGGTCATCAACTTACATAAGATACTATTGAATTTCTACCAAAATTATAAAAATCACAAGAATTTTGATAGTACTTTGCCAGAAACGTTTTGAAACACAAGACCATATATGTTTTTGTGGTGATGCAAACTTTTGTGGTCACAATAATTTTGGTAAAAATACAACATTATTTAGTGTAAGTTGGTTTCCTTGCCTGGCTTAAAAAATTATTATTTGCCCTATCCCAAAATCCCATATCGCACTAATTTTTATTGATTTCAGTTTGATTTTGACCTAAAAGTAGGTAAATTTTTCGCGAGATAATGCTGTCATTTCTACATCATAATATAGGCAGTTTCCCTTTCCTTAGACTATTTTGAATATGCATGTTACACTGTTTAGTGTAGTATTCCCCATTATCACCATGTACCGAACAAGGTTCTCATATACAAATCTTATGCATGCATGTTGCACATTTAAATATTAATTAGTAAGTTTATGCTTAATTTATGATACATTAGTTTTAAACTGCTGATAATTAACTGTGATGTGGATGTGTTATATGTTGTATGAGCGCAAAATATCATTTGTACTTATATAGCATCAATTCCGACAAGCATTATTTTATGCACTACGTGCATACAAAGAATAGTGTATTTTACACGAATAATTAAACACAATTATTAGACTCGATGAATTTGTGATTTATTTAATAGACAAATGTATGGATGAAACCATAATAAAATATTAATTGCAGGCACATACCCATGATCATAAGCTGCGGGTGCATGGCGAAAAGGTTGTACACATAAATTCATAAATTCATTACTGGACTTCCCTGGGTACGCACATGATTACCTGCATCTTTCTTCTAACAAGCAAGTGGTATTACTAGAATTTCTGTTTGCTGGGGACGTGGACGTATTAATTTATTTGTACATTACCGTATTACCAATGCTGTATTACCTACGTATATAATGATATTAGTATGGTTAAGAAAAGAAGAATGCACTTAATTACCATAGCGTATTTGATAGGTTGGACCCATTGTATAAAGAATGTTGCGTTTGCTTAAGCTGCATAATATGCAGCTTAAGCTTGTTGTAATGACTTAATTTCTATTCTTTACCAACCAAAAAATAATGTCTTTTGTTGTGAAGTTTTAACCATCACTATACGACCAACAAATGACAGAATGCATTGTATTTTGTATTAGGTTCTTTGTCTTAAAATAGTTTTCTTGAGAACGCGGCAGTAATTAGGCGAAAGTCAGGTTAGTTGCCTACGTGCATACTATAAATATCAGGTGTAACAAAAATGTAAATGCTCATAACCAAGATCCATTGCAGTCTGTTGTTAATATATTATTTGTGAAAGGAGGAAAGAACTAAATACAATACTGGAATAATAAATAAACATCACATAGCCAAAACGTTTACGATATGTAAATTGCCACACATATTCCCCATATTTAACCCATATCGTATCAGCTGTACTTGTCATTTGACATAATACCATACCCATATCATATCAGCTGTATTTGCCATTTGACATAATGCCATACCCATATCATATCAGCTGTATTTGTAAATTAACATAGCATACCCATACCATATCTTGATACTTTATGTCTTCCCATATCTTCCCATTCCATATTATACCACAAAATATGGTATGGTATGGATTTGGCCCATGTTAGTATGTAAAAATATGGTATGGTCCATATGTTCATTAACCATTATTAAAATTATTATTATTATTGTTACAAATTATTGTGTCTATTTTACCAAGGGCGTAACAACCATAACCCGGCTAGGAGGAATTTGTGCTGACCTGGCCAGAGTCGTTGAATTAAAAATGCAATATACCTTATTTGAACATAAAATATGCATATTGAGGATCAAGCGCATACCAAGGGGAAGGGTTGCACTTGCACCCCAAGAATGTGTTTGCTATCTCAAGAATAGCTTTCTTGTCATAAAAGTTAAAAACTTTCGGACGGCGCGCGATTTTAATGCGTTTTAAGTTCGTTTGAACCTAATTCAAAGCGATGTATGCTTTCAATTGTACCTCATATTCGAATTTTGCTCTACCAAAAATTAATTTCTGTGTACCCCCAGCTTACGATTCTGGGTACGCGCCTGTTCAGGATAGTTTCAAGACAGGGAAAACTGTCCATAATATATATTGTTTTAATTTCTATATATAATTGTATTATATGGAAATGGCTTTATAATCGCGCGCAACGCGAAAAATAAATCCAATTTGCCAATAAGCTCAAATGAATAAAAATTAGCACGTAGCGCGAATATTTTTGTCACTTTATGTACTCTTCTAGCAAAAAATGGAACTTCGGGGAGAGAGCAAATGATAATGTTTTCGGGCGGGTCAGGAAACAGCTAGTAATCACAAAATTTTGATTGCAGTTCACATCAACACAAAAAAGATAAATGACCTTATGGGCAAAGTGCTATCAAAAATTTTGTGATTTTTATATTTTGGGTAAAAATTCAATAATATCTAATGTAATTTGGTGACCCGCCGGGAGTAGCTTCCTCCCCGTACCTCCTCGTTCTTACGGCACTGTATTGTACATAGTTCAATAAAGGTTCACTAAAGGTAACCTCTAAAGCTGTTAAAATCCATTAGGTTAAGATTCCACTCTGTGTAACTACACTTTTGTTGCACAGGTTATATTACACATTTTAATTGTCATGCTAAGGTGGCTATTCTTTATAGTATTGCTGCGTGATGAGTTTATTGTAGGTTTATGAGCTCTTTAACCTACCTATTGTATTTCTATGTAGTATGTACCCACTTATAATGCGGATATCTTTTATGCATCTATTCCATGCAATGATTGTTCGTTGGTTTGCACATTGTTGCTTTCGCATGTCATGTGTCAATAATAAGTTATTGCACACTAACTTTATTTTAGTATTGGTTGTGCTAGTAATTCCAGTACAGGTAATATAACTATGTTTTAATTATATGGAATGTAGAATAAGCAAACAGTATGTATATGAATTGCTAAAATGTTCTCTGTAAAGTTTTCATTTGACTTTTCTAATCCTAAATAAAACAGTCTTTGAGATTCCTTCAATCAGCAACGTTCTCACTTACCTGTGCCTCTTCGACCACTTTATTCGCATAACAGAATTAAGTTTAATAAAAGCACTATACTTAAATGAATACTGTATGTTAGCATGGCCTTAAAATTGATTATCCGCATCTGCACGAAGGTTAATTTTGTTATAAAACATTGCACTTAATGTTAGTTAGTATATTATATTTTACAGTCGTCTGGTTTCAACAAAGGATTATTATTGGTTATGTTTAACACTTGACGCTTTGTTAGGTATTTCCTTCAAGACATGGCAGAAATTTTAATATAACGTACGTACTTTTGTAATGATGTTTTAACATATCAAATTAAAATTACTTATAATAACACTTAACTTTACATGTATGTGCAACGAACATTTCTTTCGAACTTACATCAGCGGCATGAAAATGTGTTTTGTTACTTGTCTCACTGTTTTATATGTATAGCCTCGTATATATGTACAGTATTCGATCGTAGCTGATCAGCCAGACCATGACCTACACTACAGAGTACAGACTTACATGTACACAGTTTATATCGCATTAACAATTGATTAAGCTATTCACTAATTGTAAGTCATTCAACAGTGCTGTAACTAATCTTCTCATCAGAAAGCTAGATATTTTATCACATATTATTATTTCAATATTTTAAATAAAATGGTATCAAATGCTGCTCAAATGTACGCAGCGGCGATTTTTCCCATCGAAAATCTGCAATCAGTGCTTGCATTCGTAATGATGGGATCCTTAACAAATCTGATCGTTTTATTTCATAATTTTGATGCGACTAAAGATTATTTTAAAGCAAAACTACATGATACGCAAGACACGTTCGACTTTATTGTTGGTAAGTCGCATTAATTATAATTACACATTTTGCGATAATTATTCTATTGCAGCTGCAACTTATAAAAGTTAAAAATAATCATTTAATAATTTATAGAGGTTGAAATGGCATTTATTTAAAGCAGAATCTACTTTTTAATAAAGTTTTAGTTATGGTTATCTTCATTAACTAATTCAGAAAATACTAATAACTCTGTTTTTCTTAATTATTTTACAGTTGGAGCTGGTATGTGTATTCAACCATTTAAAAAAATACAACTATCATCGAACTGAAACTCTGAAATCCATATCAATTTCCAAAATTAAATTAAAAACCATTTTAATGTGATTTGTGTATATCTTTACTCAATAAAATTTTATCATTCGCAGGGTCTGCTGGTGCAGTGGTAGCGAATCGTCTGTCAGAAGATTATTCGGTTTTACTTCTGGAGGCTGGTGGCGAGCCTTCCCCCATTTCAGAGATTCCGAATTTCTTTTTTGCTATGCTTAATCGACCTCATATTGATTGGCAATTTTACACTGTGCCGCAAAAACATGCGTGTTTTGCTATGGAAAATAGACAAGGTTACCAGCCCAGAGGTCTGGGCCTTGGAGGTTCTAGTAGCATTAATGCCATGGCATACATGAAAGGACATCCGGACGATTTTGATGGATGGGCAAACATCACAAGAGATCCTCGATGGTCTCACGAACAAGTGCTACCTGTATTTAAACATTTGGAGGACTATCATGGAAAATGGGAGGACTGTAAGTTAATTATTTGTACAGTTTCTAATTCAATTATAAATAACTCATAGTTTTGGTGTTAATTCTAAGACCGTCACATATGTAATGTACAGGGGGACCCATCAATAAGGGAAACTCTCCCCTTTTTCTATTATCAGACTTGCATGTCCGAAATATGGGGTAACTTATATACATATATACCTGTTTCAAAAAATGTAAAAAATATTCCCTGAAAACAAGTTCATTTATTATCAATAAATAAATAGCATTATTATATTAGTAGAAATGTTTTTATAATGTTAAAAATATAGGTAATATTTCAAAGATTCTAGCAAATCATTTAATTTACTTTAATAATGTTTCCTCAAGTAATTTTAAAATTTCAATTAATGTTTAAAGTAATGTTAAGAAATTCGAAATTAAATATTAGCACAAAGACAATGTAATATTTTTTATATTGCAGCTGAATACCATTCACAGGGCGGAGATGTGAAAGTGTCTCCAGTTAGATACAATCTACTTGCAGATGAGTTCGTTAAAGCTGGTGTAGAGATGGGTTACGTAGAAGCCGATCTTAACGGTAGATCTGCCAACGGTAATAAACTCAATTAATATACTTAACATTATTCGTTTCACAACTTAATTTTTTCTCGCATGAAATAATGAATTTTTCAATTAATACATTATTTTGATTCAAGCAACCTCATTTCGAAATCCTGGATACGCCCATGTTCAAATATATAACTTCATTTTAGGGATTGCAACCAGGCAATTTAAATAGAGGGCTAATTATCCACCAATAATTAGCTCTACTTTGTTTAAATTGGCTGATTACAACCTCCATGGATTTGTTCAATTGTTTAATACTGTGTTGATTTCATTTTAGCTTTTTCAAAAACATTCTTAACACAAAACAATGGAAGGCGGCATGGGACGCTGCAAGCATTCATAGAACCAGCTAGACAGCGCAAGAATCTGTCAATATACAAATTTGCTCGAGCTCATAAGGTGTGTGGAAATTTGATACTATTTGAGGGTATAATATGAATTCGTAACTATGTTTCAATGACTAATTAATTGTTAATAGTTTAAAAAATTGCTCTAAATGTGCAAATAAGGAGGGTGGTTATAAAAGATTAAAATAGCCATTTCTATCTATAATTAACCTGAACTCCGCTCTACAAATATATTGACTTATCTTACTCAGATTTTGTTCCGAGGCACTGAAAACGAAGCATATGCAATCGAATATGAAAGGCATGGTGTGATGAAAACAGCATTTGCTAATAAAGGTAAGATATTTCGTTTGAATGTCAAAATTAAAATATGAAATTTTGATCGAGTTATTTAAATTATAAAATATCTAGAAATTATTGTCTCTGCTGGCGCAATAATGTCACCCCATCTACTAATGCACTCCGGTGTCGGACCTAAAGCTCATCTGGAGTCTCTTAATGTAAAATAATATATTTATTTTACCAGCACAATTTTTTGAGACAGACTTTTTACACCGTTAATTTTAGTTTAGAGATGTAGACTATTAAAATGTTAAAAAGGGAAGCGTACGATTCCCCGAACTGCAATGCTAAATGTAAACCACATTTAGTGCCCTTTGCGCCCTATTAGGTATAGTATCAGTATGTGCATTTAAACTTTAAATACTTACTACCATAATTTCTTTCATTAAGCATTTGATTGATTATGTACATTCAACAATTATCTTGTTTTTAGGATAAACAATTTTTTACATAAAGGGTGCATATGGTTGTAAGTTAGATTGGGTTTACATTACGGCACGGTGATTTCACACGCCTTAAAACAAAGGGTTGAGCTTGGTGTACACCGATCTGTAACGTAGGGTCGTAGGGTTGCGAAACCTAATACAAAGATAATAAAATAATATACACTGTGGTATTATAAACGCTATGGGAGAATCTTATTACAATTCAAATTGTAGTCTATACAATTATGCAGTAAATGTGTGTGATCCATTAATGTACATAAATAGGTAGAGGTATTTGTAAATGAATTTTCTTAATCTTAGATTCCTCATACAGTTGACTTACCAGTCGGAAAAAATCTGCAGGTCTGTTTCCATAAATAACAACTAATATAATGAACTATATAATGGTTACATTCAAACGTCAGAAAAATTAAATAATGTAATATTTTGCCGCAGGATCATATTTTCGGAATAATACCATTTCTACATGACAAACCAAAACCAGAAACTGGCGGAGATCCATATACTGAATATCGTGTGAATGGTACTGGAATGTTCTCGTCCACATCTGGAACAGCGACTGCTTATTTAGTGTCAAGTTTTGCAAAGGATCGAGGAGAAGCAGATCGACCCGATAATCAATGGCTATTGGTAGAGGCAGACATTGACACAGGATTGTCCAAGGAGTTTTCAAAAAATTTCAACGTTCCAGAATCGACTCTCAAACACTTTTTTGATCCTGTGGAAGTGAAAAGTGCCTTTTTCATTTTTAACTCTCTAAGTCGACCTAAACAACGGGGGGACATAATGCTGGCGAGCTCCAACCCTAATGATTACCCCCTAATAAATCCCAATTACCTTTCTGAACAAGAAGATATGAAGATATTAATAGAAGGTGTTTATTTATAAAATGTTATGCGAAAAAAATTTTTAATAAGAATTTATTGATAAATTATTTTTTTTTAATTTAAAATGACAGGAGCCCAAAGAATTATGAAAGTGGTTCAAAATTCGACAACATTTCAAGCAATAAATGGACGACCTATTCCATATTCCTTTCCTGGGTGCGAAACTTCAAAACTACACAGTGATGAATATTGGGAATGTTACCACAGGCAATTTGCCACCACATTTTACCATGTTTGTGGAACATGTGCTATGGGCCACAAGGATTCCAAGGAGGCGGTTGTGGATAGTGATTTGAGAGTTTTGGGAACAAAAAGACTTCGTGTGATTGATGCTTCCGTTATGCCCCTCATAAGTAAATGCTATACTAATTGCTTTTTCTACAGAATGAATATATCAAAATTCACTGAGGGCAAGATAGGACACTGAAACATAAATATATACTTTTCTTTATCAAATTTGAACTTTTAATTACATGAAACTACATACATTTCACGTACAATTACACGTTTTTACAGAATATTTCACATTTAAGCAATAATTATAAACCTTTTCCACGTTTGACTCTCGGCTCGAGCCGTCTCTACGAAATGCTTACTATTTCACATGAAATTCTGACGAACTGACAAATACACATTTTGATTTTCAACAATAAAGCAAATTACGTCAAACACCATACATTCTTACATTACACATAGTACCAAGACGTTTAACAATATTGTTTATAAAACCAATATATCAATTCTAATCAATGACATCAATCACTGATTCATTTTATATTGTATTCTTCTGATTTGTAATTTGCAGCTACAGGAAATATCAATGCTCCCACAATCATGATCGGTGAGATAATATTTCTTACTTGTATGTAAATAATATGGCTAAATTATATGTTTTGCTTGAAATAAATTATTTTTTTCTCATATCTTATAGGTGAAAGAGGGGCACAATTAATCAAAGCTGATTGGTCTACTTCTCCACTTCTCTCCTAATGTAGTACGCATCCATGACGCAGCAGGATATGCATCTTTTCTAAAGTAACTTGAGTAACATAGTAATCATCTATAATTAATTATGATTAATATGCATATTTCCATGTCACAGAAATATACTTGTTCAAAAATACATTTCAACTCTTTAATAATTTTTTCTTATGCTTCCAAAAGTATCCAACAATTGTAATCAATTTCATAATTCATGTGAATGTCAACCTTTGGGTACTCATTTTTCTTCTACATAATATGGTTCCATACTTTAAATGATAATTACATAACATTTATTTGGGTGTGTTCCAATACATAGAAGAATGATTTTATTAATGAAAATGTGCATGATGTTTGGTTTAAATATTTAGTAATGGAATGCATTTCTACATTTATTACATATTTCAATAGAAATCATAGAAAGTTTTAGTACAAATTTTACCCTTCAAAATATTTATTATCCATGTGATGTTGCAATCTTTGAAACATCTTAAAAAATATGACAGAATTTTTTAAGATTTTTTTTCCTGCACGAGATATTCACAAGAAAATTCCCTTTTTAGGTTTAGCATGCCATCGATCTGTAGTTCTTATTGATGATGCTGAGCCACGCTATTATAATTCAAAATTTTAACGAAATCTAAGATAAGTGAATTTTTGCGCTATGCGTGTACAATTAAGATGTTTATTATGTTGGGAAACTCTTGTCGCTATTACAAGTCTCACTTTTACAACCGTTTCGGAATTGTTATTAGGCATCCTTACATGGGATTGTATCAGGGGCGTAGCCAGGATTTGGTTTCGGGGGGGCAAACTCAAAACATAAGGTATATATGTGCTCATTTTCGCGCGAAGCGCGAAAAATTTGGGCAAATTTGGGCAACAATGACCTAAAAATACACTAAATTCGCGCGTAGCGCGATAAAATTTCGCGATTTTTTGTCCTTTCAGGACAAAATAACCTATTTTTTCCGGATTTCGGGGGGGGGGGGGAGCAATTGCCCCCTTGCCCCCCCTGGCTACGCCAGTGGATTGTATCATCTATCGTGCTTCATTATTAGCTTTGATGTTAGTGTTCTTTATATATGCATTTATTAAATATAAACGTTAATAATAAAAAACATGTAATGGGTTACGTTATTACATGTAGGTATATACGAGGGAGTTGTTTTCAAAGCTGTTAGTCATAGTTCAGGAATTATGGTAGTATAGTCAATGATTTTCGAGGCACATTTAATCAAACAAGATATCTGACGCTAATCACTATTGAATCCTGAGCATAGTATTCAACATGTACCGAACATTCTTTGATAATAAATTTTACGCATGCATAAGCACCTTGAATATTAATTAGTAAGTTTATGTCTTATTTAATTATACGTTAGTGTTAAACTGCTGATAATTAACTGTGATGTGGATGTTTTAGATGTTGTATGTGCGCACAATATTATTTATACTAGTGGATCTTAGCTCGCGCTACGCGCGAGTAAGAGCCTGCATGCAAACTATCACTTTAAGTTTGTGCAGTTAGCAAATTAAATGCTTCATTTTGACAATTGTAATGGTCACGCAATAGGTGGATATTCGCGGCCCTTCGGGCCGCACGGCCAAAAGCGAACGAAAAAACTATACCTTAAGTTGATGCAATTGGCAAATTAAATGATTCATTTTTTGACACATAAAGACTTTCTTTAGTATTCAGTTTATTTCAAGCATTTGTTTAAATGTCAATGAAGCAAAGCTTGAGACATTATAATGTGCTAGCATTTAATTAATAATAATAATGAATGAGTGTTGTTGTGAGAGTTGTGTCAATGTGAGAGTTGAGGTGGCAATGTGAGAGTTGAGTTGTGTCAATGTGAGGGTCGAATTGTGTCCATATTCCTTAATTCACTTTCATCATCATCCAAAATCATGAGGTCATCTGCTATAGCTGGAGATGATGAAGCTGCAGTGGTTGGAATTACGGGGAGAGAGACCGGATTTGCAATCGAGGAATTTGGCATGGTCCGAGATTCTGGTGGCCCATTTTCAACATAAGCTGCGGCTGCCAGCATTTCTCCTTCTTCCAGTTGCTCTTGAGCTCTCCTGGCACGGACCAATTGCCGCCATCTTTCCCCAGATGGACTCACCCATCTGCACAGGTGGCAAAAATGATGACTCTCTGTAAAAAAGTATTATTTTAGATTAGAAAGGTGCACATAAATTCGATTGGCTTATTCATGGATTAAATAGTAATTGTACACAATGCAGATCCTCACACTACCATACTGAGATTCTTATGTATAGTTGAAAGTGTAAAAAGGTACAGTGTAAACTAATACATCACGACTTTTGCGGTTGAATGAGACTTTCAAGAGAAGGCTCGAAATTGAGATTTAAGAATTTGACTTAATAAAAGTTTGTATGTAACTACATAATAAAATAGTGTATGTAACTAAATAACAAAATCTTGGGCATCCATAACATACAACTGAGCGTAACTGGGTTTATCACCTTCCAATGGGTATAGATTTGATGTATTATGGTAGATTTGTCCATGAACTTTAAAACAGTAAGGCCCTCTACCGGCTGGAATGTCAAGCTGAGCTCCCATTGATGCAAATGCATGTGCCGAATTATATTCCCTTGGGTAATTTCTAAAATGCTTGGCTTCTGGAGAATTGCTTGTCAAAAGATCTTTTAAAAATGCAGGTGTTTCTGATAACTCTGGTAATTGTACTTTACCTTGATCACAGCCATACCCCGGCGCTGACATCGTGCACCCCACCACACTACACTCAAAGTGTACCAACACTTTGCACACCCCACCA
>JAQFYB010002250.1:0-25865 GCA_034694085.1 Pogonognathellus longicornis | reverse complement strand
AGCAATCGTAATTAAATTACTTTTGCCAACGATTTATTAAGAGGTAAATAAATGCAAGGTGTAAGGACGTCTAGTGTTTTTTCTGAGTTATTCACAGAATTCACCTAATCATGTCAAGTCTTAAATCTGGACCAAAATAATTCATCACAACTCGAAAATATTATCTTAAATAGTAAAATACAAGACACTAAAATGAGCACCATCTTAAAAAGTCTTTGTTCGAACATAACTCACGAAACACTCACTCATCACCTGGAATATAAATTATTGAAGCTAAGATTGGTAAAATGAACATGGGGCCATTGCCGTAACTATAGGCATGGGGTACCGGGGTCCGTGCCCCACCCAGATTTTAGAACATACACTAGATAATTTTACTATGTCTATCACATATTGATAGAAATGGATATTAAAACAAACGAATGAACAATAGAATGATTTATATTATAATTTTAAAACAATTTAATCAGCAAATGTTTTAATGATATACAGTGCTATTTTATCAGCTACCAATAATACAAATCTATCAGTAACTACCAGGTAATTTGTTTATCTGTAGAGTAAAAAGGATTTCAAAGGACTTAAAGACTTAGAAACAAAGGATTTTAAGAACACAAATCAGGCTGCGATAACATTAACTGGGCTATCTAAATCTTTGATTGTTTTTTCAACCATTGTAATTTTATCTGTGCCCCACCCATTTTCAAATCCTAGTTACGGCCCTGCATGGGGATATTAAGATTTTGAAAAAATATAACCTCAGCATTTAAAATGGCAATTACAATTTAGTAATTTCCATTTACTACTGAGCAAAGTTTAGAAATGAGCCCAAGACAAATTCTATTTTAGAAAAGGTTTTTCAGGTATAGGAATAAAGCACAGCTTTAGTACCTAACTCAAAATATCATACTTCGCGAATGTGCATGTAATATTTTATACTCTCACAATTCATAAAACTCATACCACACATTATGTGTGTAAATTGCAATAAGTTATACACCTTATTTACTGTAAACAGACCATTAAAACGACAAAGTTAGCCCAAGTATTCAAAAGTAATATGCAATGCAAAATCACAGATTTTGGGCCAAAAAAATGAGACGTTTAGAAACATGTATGACAGGCACCCTTTGCAACAAAGGGTTGAAATTTGTCATTGATTTTGATAAAACCTTGGGTCTTTTAATGTCATACTTTGCGTCTTCTAATGTTTTAATGTCGGGTTGTGATGAGTTTTATTATTTTGAGTTATTACTTGAATCCTTATTCTGACGTTGTGTGAATTCGAATGACTCAGAAAAGACACTAGACGTCCTTACACCTTGCATTTATTTACCTCTTAATAAATCGTTGGCAAAAGTAATTTAATTACGATTGCTTTTCAAATGTACTATACTAATGTTTAACTTCTTTTAAAATTAACAAGCATTAGAAACAAAAAATGAAACATAAGTTAGAGTTTGGCATAATATACAGAATGCGATTTCCAAACTTTTATATTTACTTTTACTTTTACATTTACTTTTGGATTTATTTTTGACAAAAATGGAAATATTTTTTATGTAAAAGTTGGACAATTCATTTACGTATAGAATGGACTTTAATTGTAAATGTAAAAGTTCAAACAATTGGACGAACAATTGAATCAAAGTTGTTTAATTTGAACTGCGCATGCCCAGGTGTTCTAAAAGTAAATGTAAATGTAAAAGTTTGGAAAACGCATTCTGTATAATGGCATAAGCATATGAGCATTTTCAATTCAACTTTTCACTTGTGCATCATAACACACGTTCTCAGGACAAATCCATATACCTACATAAAACACAAGAAGATACTTATAGTAGAAATTATTTCAGCTGACTAGCTGTGTATTGTATAGCGTCTTATGGTATGCGTATATTCATGTTACTATTGTCATTGTTAGATTCGTAAACTGAAAGGAAATAAACTGGAGATCATATCTTGAGAAAAAATTCAAGAGTTTACAAGGAACAGAAAGTAGAACCAACTTGGCTTATCAGTTTTAATGTTTATTTTAGAACTCGGCAGCCGAGGAGTCAGCAAGCTATTAATACATAGGGCTGAGCTCTGTTGTCTGTCTATAAGCTCTCCTGTCCATAAGCTCTCCTGTCCATAAGCTCTGTTGTCCATAAGCTCTCCTGTACGAAGCTCTAGTGTACGAAGCTCTCCTGTCCATAAGCTCTGTTGTGCACCAAGCTCTAGCGTACGGTTACCGTGCGAGGTCCATGACACGAGACAAATCAAGCCGCGCCAGGTCACACACAATCCAAATCAAGCCGCGCCAGGTCACACACAATCCAAATACAAAGCATCAAATTAGATTATTTAGAATTTAATTAATTAAAATTCTTTTTTTAGAAATATGGCAAGGTCCCGTACTATTTATGTGTACTGTTATTGTCAGAAAAAGTACATAATAGCTTGGAAGGTAAAACAGTGTTGCCTCAAAAATGCCAACTTCACTATAGTAATCGGTGGTTGGAATAAGGTTGACGAAATCTTACTAAGGCAACCTATCGACACCGAAATCAATCAATCCTTGTCAATCATTCGTGACCACTGGGTAAATATTATCAGCAAATGTTAATATTAGTTTTTAGTTTAGTCTTATTCATAATTTAATATTTTCAGTTTTTCTGATTTTCAAATAATTTAAAACTTTTGCAGCAAATACTTTCGTCTAGAATAGTCAGACTTCATCATGGTGAAAATATAGTTGACAGCACTACAACGTGGAAGGAGTCCGGACTAAAGAAATGGTCTGTGCTCGATGTGAAAACATTCAGTTTTTATATGCAATAAGTGCATACAGGTACCTACACTCAACTAAGGTACTCTGGACTGGACTGGAGGACTGGACAGTTTAAGCAAGTTGGAAAGTTTTTTTACAACCCGTGTTTCCAAGTGTAGTTGGGAAAATATGTGGTCAATCTACAAGAACCTTATTTGGTAAACAGTTTTTCAGTAAAAGTAGTACTATTGTGTTGTGTAGTGAAAATAATACTATTGGGACAAAGTCTTTATTAAACCACATTTCCAAAATGCCAATTATCTCCGCCGCAGTGATTGCCCACCGGCATTTGCATCAAAAGCTGAGCTATTCTAAGACTGCTCCTCAGTTAAAGTTTGTGTATCCCTTTTTGGATCTGAATGATCGCAGGTCTTCCAACATTGAGATAGGGATCAATAACAGTGACTTGTATATAGATGAATGTGTAAATGTGAAATGAATAGAACTTGTGCAAGTGTTTTTCCCACTTCGTGGGATAGTATGACTCAACTGGGTCATCAGTTGTTCTTGAAAGAGAGTCGGACATTTTACGCAAAAGGAAAAGACCGTGTCAAGAGTAAAAAGTCCCAAGTTATTATTAACGAGGACGAAATCAACTCCGTCATATCATATGAAGCATTTAAAAATCAATTAGAGCAATTGCTTGCT
This sequence comes from Pogonognathellus longicornis, assembly GCA_034694085.1. Taxonomy (NCBI): domain Eukaryota; kingdom Metazoa; phylum Arthropoda; class Collembola; order Entomobryomorpha; family Tomoceridae; genus Pogonognathellus; species Pogonognathellus longicornis. The sequence continues at coordinate 22,405 of JAQFYB010002250.1, read as the reverse complement.
CAAATGAAAGAAAATTTCACTAAACAATTAAGCATTCGTGGGTCTTCAGGAGCTTTGGAATATTTTAAAATTGAGTTTGAGAATGAAACACATCCTTTACAAGAGTTGGCTCAAGTCGGAAGAAAAAATCCACAACTAGCTGTTTTGAATTTGTCTTCCCTTCCTGATGCCATACCAGCAGCCATAAAACCTATTCAGGAGTCTGGAATGAACCTTAATCCTCAGCAGGAAGGCACAACCGTTTACATCCCCTTACTAAAGGTGACGAGGGAACATCGTGAGATACTCGCAAAAAACGCGAAAGTATTTTTTCAGATCATGAAGAATCGCTATATAAAGCAGTGCAAGTCTCAATCAGAACTCTCTGAAGACATCGTTTTCATTGTGCAGCAACAGATTATGAAGATAACAGAGTCCTACTTGACAGAAGCAGATAAGCTGACTCAGGCGAAACAGAAGGAGCTTGTGGACATAAAGTAGAAGACAATTGTTGAAGCCTGTGTGGATTTTTGAAACAACTGGGAACGAGAATCGAGTCGTAAAAGCCTTAGTTAAGCGAGCATTAATAAAGAGTAGTCTTTCACTTCTTGTTACATAATTTCTAGTATTACATTCATTTTATTATGGTACTTCCAGCGCGGCCTGAATAACGCGCAAGGTCTGTTGCCCTGTGACAATGAAGCCCGTATTGAATAGTTGTAATAACTGCAGCAATCTTGTAAAAATAATTGTGACATTATTATAGTTGTGCAATGTAATACTGTATATATATAAAATATATAACAATACAAAATAAACGGTTAAAGATTGTTCTCTATTTTTAAAAGATAATGTTGAATCTTTAAATTAAAAAAGTTACTTAATTTAAACTTAATGAGAAATAGAAATGATTTTTTTTAAATTAATAATAGGGTTAGGCTTTAACTGATTATTATTTACACTATTTACTATGAACTATCATATGTATTTGTAATAAAAAAATTGTCATGTAACCTTCTACTTGCATCCTAGCAATTTAATTTTTAACACAATATATTGCGTGAACTTTGTTTCCATTTATTACACACTCAAATATTATATACAGAAGTAATTTTCATAATTGTAACTTTGACAAATCTTTTTGTTGTATGTTTTGTTGATTAATTAAATTCAATGTCATAATGATGTCGAATAACAAATGGCTCTATAGGTGGCATTTAAAGAAAAATATTAACAATGAAAGCACATTTGATTTTAGTGCAGTTTGATAAAAGTATACTTGCAAGAATAAATCGTAGTTTTAACCGGTAATAAAATATTTCAATAAATAACACGAGAAAGTAAGTCATAATATAATATTAAATAATGACATGATTGGCGCAATGAAAAACTATATTAATTATTATTTTATATTTTCATAATAATATTACATTTAACATTTCTGCATTATTAATTTAGGATATGAATAGTTAAGCTTACACAGACACACAACAAATTTAACAATATCATGCAATACGTACGTTTGAATGAAGTAAACAATCGGGAGTCCGTTTGTTTCGACGGACTGTTGCATTCAGATCTTAAATTTTATCAATGAGGTTTGAGTAGCAGATAGCTTTATATGCTGTAATTATTGTATTTGAAATTAATATCGTAGTAGAGAATTCTTGTAAAATGTGTAGATCAATAACAGAGTTACATATTGGTGCAAAATTGTCTGTAAACAGTTTAGAATACGGACAATTTAATGACTAAATTTGAATATTTGTGTGAGCTATTTTCATAACTTCTTTCGACTGATGTCAGGAAATAGTTTTCCATCCCCGAACCAATAGGTCACCATTAAAATTTGCATCGCTACGGCAAACACTACGGCCAAAACCGTATTAGTTATTGGGAACGGATCCTTCGGCGGCTTGGGCTTATTAAGCCGTAACTGAATGCTGGCAACTGTAGTTCGCAGTTCTTCGATTTGTTCAGACTGTTGTATCTGTCTGGCAAGAAGTTGACGAAGCAGGTCTACCAGTTGACGATTACTCTCCCTTTATAAACATTAACCAAAAGACATATTAGCAAACTAACAATGCATGTTCCATTCCAGCTTAACCAATTCTAAATCTACCTTTGATGAAATGCTGGCACAACTTGATCTTGTGGTATTTCCCGTCTTATATCACACTGTAAAACAATTATTGTCAATTATTATCTGCGGCCGGCTAACATTTTTATAACATCATTAACATGTATAAAATAACTATACACATAAAATAAAGTGCAATGAAATGATATATGACAAGAAGTTTGCAGTGAATTATGTGTTTGGGTGTGCCACAAATAAGTACAAGGAACAATGCATTTTTAATGTCCTTTAATTATCTACAAAAATTTTGTTTCCAGAAAGGATATAAAGGTAGGAAAGGTTGAAAGCTTGGTATCGCAAGACAATTTAAACGTTTACTTGGCTATTCACGGATATCAACGAAGATGTCCGAATTATTGGGGTCTTATGACGACGATGGGTCTGGATCACATATTCCGATTCGTATTCAACCAAATCATTACCATCATCCCAAGGACGTAAATCCTCATACTTGTATCTCCAAGTATTTCCATCCTAGAAAAATAAATTGCTATTACAATTGTACATTAAGCACTACCGTCGGGAATTAACGAGTTTGTATTTAAACTTACATAAGCGAAGTACTTCGGAATCCACTGACTGTTTTTCTCGTGTCTTAGGGCCACAGCATTTCGTTGCTCATCTTCCAGAATGGTTTTCTCCGCAGTAGCCGCTTCCTGATTTTCCTCTAGAATTGCCTGAGTAACCTTCAACCATTTTTTCTCCGATTCGGTAGGACTCTGTTCAGTAACCGGAACGGTATACCGCTTCAGTCTTGTGGCCTTAACCTGATCAGTGACTTCCCACAAGATTTCTTCAACCTATTCCAAACATATTTTTTATTTGAAATTGTAAAGTTAAACAAGATATAGTTAATTCCATACTTACACCAGTGCGCTTATTTATCAGGACTATTTTATTATCCCAGTGACCTTCCAGGGTCGCTACAGTTTCGCGGCTAAGTTTCACCTTTCCCAATATGGCATTCGTCGCATCACTACGGCCCAAGAAACCCTGGAAATAATTAATGATACCAATTAACTTCAATAATTATTAAATAATTAGCTTGAATTTCAATAACGAAACGTAATAATTATGAGAGTTTTTCCAATTCTACATCTGTCATACCTTAAGCTTAAACTCCACATCAGCCAAGTAGCCTGTTTTATCGCACGTTATAGTGACCTGACCTCCTAGTTCCATAGACAGCGTTCCCACCAAAATCCCCTTACAATGAGCATATGGCATAGTGATAGAGTACACTTCTCCTCGTGGTAATAAGGTCAGAGTTGCTTTACCATCTAAAATAGCGGACGTAGAATTACCTAAAATAACGAAATCGTAAATTAAAAGATTGCCCAATCAATTTCCAATATTTTAGTAATATGAAACATTTACTGTTAATATTGCACACTGTAAATATTTACCATAAAACTTGGATTTGGTGAGAATAGCAGCGGAGATTACGAATCCGTCCTTTTTGTTGCTGACATAAAAGGACGAGACAGGTGGATGATGAGACACCTGTTCTGCAATGTAAAAAGTTTTAGAACCAGACGGATGTTCCCAATAGCATCTGAATGTCTCTCCTAAGATTGGATTGTATGGTTTTTTCAATCCCTTTGGCTTCTTGTAAAATCCTGACAAATACCAGCGTACAATCAACTTCATTCTCGTGAAAGCATCGTCCTCCGCTACCGCTCTGTAAGTACAAATTAAGCGTAAAACATCAAACCTCCAATAAATATTGCAATTAGACATTAAATGTAAGCCTTGTCAATCCAATATGACACAAAAAATAACTACGAATAAAAGTCAGAGGACTTACTGGGACAACAAATCCACGTGATAATAATAATCTGTGAGCTTATCCAGAAAAGATCTGGGCTCCAATATGAATGTAGGCAGCACTACTCTTGAAAGATCCATTCCAGGCCGGACTTGTTTGACAAGGAACCACAACAAAGATTTGTTCTCGTCTCCTAACACTTCAGAGTGCTCTCCTTTGGCCTGCAAAGAGTCAATGTTGAATGACATTTAAAAATATTCATCTACCTGGCAAATATTTACTGAAAATTTTAATGAGCAACAACTTGAATCTGTACGTGTGAGAAATCCGCTTCCTCGTTGAGGCAATAATGGGTCTCTGATGGCGGTTCATTGCTCACTACCACCGCTTCATTAGCCCTTTTCTTTGTTCTGGAACGAGCACCATGCCCAATTCCTTCACCAAAGGTTCCGATTGGATGAGCATGAGGAGTCCCAGCTTCGCTATCGTTGTCAAAAAATTCTGCACCATCTTCATCACTATCATGATCATGTTGCTCCTCTACGTGGGAGGTGTCACTGTCCGACTTGTCTGACACACTATGGCTTCTATTCTCGTCGATGTCCGATGGGCACCACTCTGAAATGTGCAAAAAATAATGAAATGTAGTGAAAATATTTTACTTCTTGAAAGAAGACACAATGTACTTTAGAAATTAAATCGACTTTAAAGTTAAATTAAAAATTTACCTAAACACCGATAAAGAACATTGAGACGATTAAGTTTACGAAAAAAGCGAATACCGAAATACACACAAAGGAAAATTAAGTAAATGATACACACCAACATGTTGTAATTTTCAACCTCAATATTTATCTCTTTCAAATTATTAAATATTGATAAACTCAATAAAGTGGACTACTTATTTTGTCACAGTAAGGGTTGCTTTTAATAGGAAACAATTGTTGAATTTGACACATCCAAAATCAACAAACAACAAACAGCCGATTACTGTGTTTTTACTATCTTTTGTTTGTTGTGAAATGATAGATCTGATGACAGAAATCAGGGTAAGAAAATCAATAAAAAGGGTTGCTTTTAATAGTAAACAATTGTTGAATTTGACATATCTAAAAACAACTAACAACAAACAGTCGATTCGATACTGTGCTTTTACTATCTTTCGTTGGTTGTGATGATAAAGTTTTGATGACATAAATCAGGGTTAGAAAATCAATCAGCATAATACTGCACTAATCATAGAAAATTTAAAAAAATGTACTCACCTGTTTCATTGTCTGCTTCATTAGACATTTTGTCATCCAGAAGATCACTAGAACGGGGAGACCTGACCAGTAGTGATGAACAACTACAAATAATTACACAAACATGCGATACATTGCAATTTTAACCCAACAACACTTCTGCACAATAAGTAAGAATATGAATCCACACTACAATTACATCGATTCTGGCCGCACCAAATATTCGGCAATTTAAATCGGGATTATTTATTGAGTAGCTGTATCCGAGGTAACCTACTATTTCACCGCAACCATATAGTTGGAATGGAACGTTTCACCACAAGACTACCCATACGAGTAGGGTTCACCAAGATCAGGGGTCTCAAAAAGAGCAAAAAATCTAAATTGTGATGTGTACTTGGAAAACTTTCTAGTATTCAAGGCTATATCTTACGGCAGGGCAAGACCACCCCCCACCCCACTCACAAAATCCAAGAAAAAGAGGTTATTTGTCCGTCTGTTTGCGCTGGGCACCAATTTTATACGTATTACAGTGGGTTTAGACTCCTAAGTGTACGGAAAACTTAAGCTTACGTGTAAGTAAAATGAAAAGTAGAAACACTTTCGACTTGTCCGTAAGGTTAAACTTTACTTGCCGATCAAGAATTTTTCCAGTGGCGGAGGAATACACTGAAAAATAAAAATTTTGTGGCAATTTGAAGTTGGAACTACTTTGAACTTAAGCTTAAGTATACGGAAAACTTATGAGTAAACCCGCTATTAGGTTGATTTTGGCCTACGTTTTTCGCGCTACGTACGATAATTGTCATTTATGGTTAGCAAAATTGTAAATAAAAATTAATAAATTAAAAATAATAAATGTTTGCATATTATATGGGGGCGGTGAAATGGTTCCCGATGAAATAGATCCCAACCTGAGTAGTGGAAGCTACTTTATAGAACAGGTTTGACTCTTTGTCTGTCTGTGTACTTTTGCCAGAACGTACTTAGCTGACGCTGTGACGCTACTTAATTGTTCATATCCGTTTAATATAATGGTTTATTTTTAATGCTGTTATGATTTAACTGCAATCTAATATCTTTATCCTGTTTTCAGAAATGTCCCCATTCTTAAAAACGTAAAAGTATTAAATAGATACTAAGGCATTGTTTATCTATTGGAAATAACGTAATCATTATTGAACTAACAAGACCTCCTGGGCTGTAAATCTAAAAAAATACTTTATTTAGCGTGCTTATTGTTTAAAAATCAATTGTAAATTATATCTGTTTAGGGACGAATTCAATAATACATTGGAGAGAGTTTGTAAACGATGAAACATGGACAGGGTTACATTAATGTAGCCCGAAATAACATGTAATGTAAATACACTGATAAAAACATGTTGATGGTTTGTATAGTAATTGCAATGTTAGGGTATGGAGCATGGTTATATAATAACCTTTATTATTGTGTTGGGTACTTTACTTAGTGAGGTAGTAGTAGCGTATTCATTATTATTTGCGTGTGATGTTCAAAGGAATGTCGTAGTAGTTGGTTATTTCCGAGAAAGCTACAACCGGAGTGGGTGAGCTACAGGAATTTTCGGGTAGTTATTGTGTACCTACAGTTTGCAAATTACAACTGACAACGTTTTCCACTGGAAACAGTTATTGGTGCTAAGAGGGTGGATATCACATGCTTGTCCCTCCTCGTAGCACTTCCAAACTACCATTCCAATAAATAATGCAAAATTATCAAAACGACAAACCAACATAACAAGTTCTTTGTATTTATTTATTGCCATCACCTATGCCATTCCGCTCTTTCGGGGGTTCACTTGGATATCAACTGCTGTAATTTGTTATTCAATATGTACTTTTCAACCGTGGGATTGACAACTCGATAAAAACTATAATAATAATAATACTAGTCATAAGTATTTGCACACTGCTGATATTCTAAATACTCTGCCACCGGCAATTCCAAAGCCTATTGAATGCATGATTGACTTGCATGTAAAAGAACTTCTTTAATGTTTTAGATAGCATAAAGTAATAAGAATGTACATGTTTCCTGTGTATCCTTCAAGTCTTTCCATTATGGAATGAAATAGTTTATCCATCAAAGGAAAATAAATTGTTTTATGCATAATTCAATAGCTTCGCTATTCTAGAATCGTCTCGACGCAATAACGTCAAATATTATTTATCAAGCAGCCTTTGGTACGGGAAAATTGGTGAAAGCTTTGTGTACTCTGAATTGAAAACAAAAATTGCGATTTACATGTTGCTTTCAATGTGAACCAAATTGTAAGTCAATAGAATAGATGAAAACAGTAATAATAATATTACTCCTCCATCGATTCTCTAGAACTGGGCCAATTTCAACCAAACATTAAAGAATACTTCACATCATTACGTTATCTGCATTGTCAAAGCCCCACAGTTAAGTATGTCGTTAGATGCAATATTTTGATGTTCCCGATAGGAAAACCTATTAATGTTATTTGAGTCGTATGCTATGTACAGTATAATCTATATTATTTATTTGTATATAACCGAGTTAGCAGTCTAAAGAGACAAAGGGCATTAAAGTGTATGCATTTTTCGTTGGCATACACTTCACTACAATGAGACTGACTTTTGACTAAAATCGGATTCAGAGATATTGCACTAACGTTAAGGCGAGTTCGAGTCCATCCATCCAACACTTTCCTTGGTCGGCAGAAGGAGCTCTACAAATAAGATAGGTGGTTGGGAGCGGTTGTACAACTGCTCCAATTGTTTCACCACCCGGTCCCTTTGTGGCCCATATGGATTGTTCCAGAGGATGAAACACCTTAAAGCAAAACCCATCCTTCTTTGATGGTCTTTCAATCACTTTGCAGCAGTGAAGCAAAACTGTGGCCACCCAATGACTGCTCTACTCAAAAATGCAAAACAAAATCGATGTCATATAATTAGTAAACCATAGCATTCAAGTGTACACAAAATTCTCGTCTCTTGTTCACAGAAATAGAAGAAAAGCCTTAACACTACACTCTATCTAGTTGCAAATGTTGCAATACTAATACCCCAACATCTCAGCTTTCATGGTGAAATATTCCTAGACACATAACACGCGCAAAGGAAAAAGAACTTTTCCCCCAGCCAGGCGCCGTATACATTAGTTTACACCACATTGTATTAGGTAACTATAAATTGCAGCATAGTTTTTCACTGTTCAATGCAATAAATTATAAAAAAAGTTTTCTAAAACTACTTGTGGGTGCATTTATTCGATCAAAGAATGGTGATATTATTATATACGAATTTTTCTGTTGTTGAGGAACAGACTATGCCTACGAAAATACTTTTTCAATATTGTGATAATAATTTCTTGCAAATATTTGCTGATTGGATACAAGTATATTTGGTTCCATATTACATGTTATTCATGACACAGGCCAATACAAGCATAATGTGTACTACAATGATCGTGTACTCTAATTTTCGTCTTTTGTATTTACAAAACTCTTGTATTCTGTTAAAGCAAATAAAAAATTGACATGACATGTAGCAAAAAATACATGAATAAACCTACTACGCAATGAATGCAATGCGGAGTTGAATATAGGACTCTGCCAATACGACTATGCCTATTTTTTCTGTCATTGTATAATAAACATAAAAGCACAATAGCATAATAGTGGTATTTAAAGAGCCCTAGACTTGAGACGAGTGGGTAGATTATGTTTGAACAAATGCCTTTCTTCAGAATTATGACTGGATCGTTAAATAAATAAAAATGTTCATACATATCTACAAAACTACAATATGTTAAGCTTAAAAATAAATGGCTTGCATTTTTTCTGCTCTCTAAGAATCCTTGAGAAATATAAAACTAGGATTCATTATTTGATGAATTGTTATTCGTCTGTTTTATCTACATTTTATCTTTACTAGCATTTACGAAATATATTAATATTACATCTTACAATTTTATCAATATGTTCTTTCATGGGCGTATACCTAAACACTGGAAAGTATACTGTAGTCTCATTTACAGAATATTCATAAATAATCACTTTTGAAGTAATTCCAACTCAAAGTTACTTTTAAGATTAAACATAAGTTTTTTTAATTATACTACTTGCATTTGCATCCAACTTGGACTATAACCACTCTAAGATAGAAATATTATATTCACCTTGTTTGGTAACTTCCTAACCATTGCGAGTCAGGATTATATCTTTTCCTTGCTAACCTAAATCTTGAGACTTTGGATTGAAGCAATAACAATAAAATAATATCGTCAAATATACGTTGTCAAGTACCTCCTGAAAACTCTAAAGTACAAAAATACAATAGATTGCAATGGTTATGAAACTGTTAGGAATAGAAGAGATTACTTGCTGTATATAATGATCAGCACTATTTCTTTGCCTTTCTTATACAACTTTATTTTGAAGTGGTATTTATTTCCTTAAAATCCAAAACACTAACATACGCAGTGGTTACCAAACGACTGACTCAAAAGTTGATACTGTTGTAAAATCCTTTTTAATTAAAATTGTATCTTCTGACTATTAAAGTACAAAGCCTCATAACTTATTAAAAGTAAAAAAGGCATCTACTTATAAAACGGACGAGTACGTAGCATATATGCGAGCGTAGCTACTATATTACATATATCTATTTACTAAACTTACGTACTAAATATATATTCTACCTGCTTATATTTTAAGTCAAGTAGCAACACAGGTAATAAATGGTTGAGAATTGCGGGTCGTATGTTGTTCATATAATATTGAAGCGCGTCATGAGGTAATAATATTAGAGTTTTATACTTTATATAAGCACTGCCTAATTCATCATTTAATTATAAATGCTTGCTCACTCCACTTTCTTTTAAGCTGAATGTACTTTCTATGCTGTTTCACTTTGGGACCTTTTCCCTAACATTTTCTGTCAAAGGAAAGCAAAGTAGTGCAGTAATGTGACAAGAAACGAGAATTGAAAACCCTGTGACTTTCTTTTGTTGCTTACTTTTACTTTGTTGGATTTGTACAAGAAAAATAATCCAGGCTTGAGCACTCCCCATAGTTTCGTCCATCCTTTTAGTTTCCCCCTAACTTTCAGTGCACCAGACAAAATAATGATCGAAGGATCATTAAGTGCTGTAGAGAGCTCTTGTGCCACTCGCTGTTTTTCTCGACGATAATTCTTTCGCTGAACTTTGTACGGCAACTCCTATATAAATGAAACAATTACTTCGTCTTTCCCAATTACTATGATAACTTGGATACGCTCTTACAACTAATGCTCCTCTAAAATAACTGTTTTACTTTCACCTGTCTTGTCTATATAGCCAATAATACAGGGTGGTCTAGCCATTACCTACAGTAAAAATACATGGGAGAGACTTTCACTTTGTTTTAGCTGTGCATTATGCGCCACTCCGAAGCCAGTAAGCTCATGAAATTAGAAGTCTCTCCCATGTATTACTTCTCTCCCATGTATTACTACTGTACGTGATGGCTAGACCACCCTGTATTACATTTTAACATGATACCTAAACACATTGTGATTTTCCGACATCACTCGCACTTTACAATGCAGTTGTCCCAATCTCCTAATTAACAATAGGAGGCTTTACTTTCAGTTGTCATTCTAACCATAAACCATTCTTTCATCTATGTGACATAGGTACCCGAGTCTTCCATTTTGCATACGTTTGATGCCAAAGGCTAGATATATGATACATAAGCTTTGTTTACCTCTTTCAAAATATTGGGATTTTAATCGATAGCTAGTATAAGTCTTAATGATACTGCATTACATAATATATAATATTAGATAAACGAGAGACAAATTAAATCACTGTTTACATTTTTTAGAACTCAAAAGTCAAAAATAGTACTTCATTAATACAATATGAATATAAGTTGAGTTGACTTCTTGATAAAATACTAATCATATCAGGTGTTCAGTCAGACACGAGATGACACATTTAATTGACAAAGTTTTACTGTTAACCTGCAAGTGCAACTGCATTTCCTTTGAAATTATTTCATCTCAACTTCTTTATAAATTCCATCGAAGAGAAAACAATAGTTTGGTTAGCCCATTTATGTGACTTTGTCATAAAATTTGGTTCAAAACAAAAACCACTTACTTTCTCTTCAGCTTCTTCCCCCACAAATGATCCTGAAAAGAATATTATACAAATATTTCAATACCCAGATAATAACAAGCAATGATATAAAGACACCTTCATTAACCTTCAACATACAATGAGAATTTCAAATGTTATGGTACAATAAATACAAATAATAATTGTAAAATTAGTGCTGGACCTTTGCAAACTCCAGGGAACATGATATTTAGTTCGATATTAGAGTGACAACTTTTACAACACAACCAAGTATAATTCACAATAAATTGAAAATCAATTATCCACTTTCAAATTGTCGCTCAAATTCAGTTAAGTCAAAACTGACCGATTTTTTAGGCTCTATTACCAGCAAACTCCAGATGAGTATTCTGGATTTAAATGTTGGAAGTGTCTAGAAAATCGATCTATTTTGACATTGCTGAATTTTGAAGGACAATAAAATATGAAGTCGATAATTGATGTTATGAAAAGCTTTTGAAAACGAAGAGAAAAATGTCGAAACTCAATTCAGCGGGAGCTCGCGTCAGCCAATTAGAGTGCGCAATAGTAGTAGTCAAGTCAATGTGTATTTGCAAACTTTCTGTACTTTCACTCAAACGCAATTCATTTTTTTAAAATGGGATAAGCTAGTTTAGCCAGTAGAACCATAACAACACATGTTCCGCAAGTTTTGCAAACGGAAATTAAATATTTTGAGAAATTCCTTTGTTGAGTTAAGTTGTAAGTGTGAGGTATTTTAAAAAAATATAATTAAGATTGTAAGAACAGCAGGGAATTTAAAAAATAATGAATTTTGCTTGTATGTTTGTAATTTTTTCATTCACTTTAAATTCAATATTTTGACAAATCTGTTTTTATAGGTAATTCTATAAAGAATATTTTCAATAAGTATCAACTAGATGACTCTTCTCCTTATTTTTTAAAACAAAAAACAATTTTACTCTTTGAAAACTTTAAAGTGGGGTTTTTAAATAGTTGACGGAGTAAATATTTTCAAGTAATGAATATCCTGCTTACAATTAATTCCTACTTTAACCTTACAAAAGAAAAATAACGGTTTTATTCCCCAATTTTGATAGAAACCGGTATTTGTACCTGGCGACATGTTATGCAACATTCTTTAATTTTCAATGTGGTGTATGGCGTCGACATCGACCGTTAACTAGAGAAAATCATCCTTCGAAAGATGACCATAAAGAATTATTGGAAGGTAAACAAAAACTTTTTTTTTACATAATATAGGTGTACTCGTCATCTGGCAATGAAGAGCCGAAAAATGGACTCCAGTAATTGAGGCTTTATTAGCCATGTTGAATGTGAGCTATTTGTCAGTTTGGTCTTAATGCAATGTTTGGTGAAAGTTGCTTTGGAAATTCAATATGCTTTCCAAAGTTATCAGGGGAAATTTTTTTCCACGACATTTCATCTATGACTACTGTACTGACTATCTGACTTCCTCTCTTCGTTTTCGTATACCAACAGGACAAACAAAAAAGTGGTCAAAACAAAGGGGATCCCCACTCAAATTGTGTTAGTTTGCCGCCATGCCGCTGAATTAATCTTTTTCAGGCTGTTTATGCAATTGACATTATTAGCAGTTAAATAATTAATAAGAAGCAATTTAGCGCATTGTTAAATGAAAACAAAGCGGCGTAAACTGACAAACGGGTGCTTGAGGGTTCGAGATCAAATCATTACGAGCAGGTAAAAATAAGAAATAATAATGAAAACACAAAGAGGCTAGATTATAGACTCTGAGCGGCCAATTGATATGGCGTTTTTGTTATTGAAACAACATGAAAAACGATAATAATTATTTATTCCTTATTGTGGCTGAAGTGTTCGAATCATTCATGGTATGGTAAAACATTGAAGTAGACACCCAGTTAATTATTTACTGTAAGTACGCGCAGTCAAATTAAACTATCTTACTTTCATGGAATATAAAATTATGTACAAAGTAGTGCGCAGCTCATTTTTCATACCATTGTGCTATGCTCTGGGTATTGTGGAACATCAAACCTTATACAATTCAACAGATTAGGAATTCTACTTTTGTTAGACACTTCATTTCAGTATTTACCAACGCATTTGTATGTTGTATATCAGTTTAAAAAAATATTTAATTTTTTACATTTTTTACTAATAAAAATGTTGTAGGCCTTTGGTTTCAATTGTTTTGTGCTGATTAATAGTACCTATATACTTTTGCCAATTATAAAAGAGAAAACATTGTTGTTGAGGCTTTGAAACTGAGACTTTAATTAGTAAAAAGGTTAAAATTTTAAAGTTTGTTCATCAAGCTGTAATAAAACATGCACATATTTCGAAAATGGATGAAAAAGGTGTCAAATGTAGATATCCCGATCTATCGAACGGTGGGTGGATGTTCCACAATACCACCAACAAAGCACAACGATTTAATATAATAACATCAGCTACGCACTACCCTGTACAGATATGTGTATCATCGTTGAATAGTATGGCGGACTCAGTCAGTCTTCAGTCTTACCAGGTGAATGTGGACTTTTGTTCAGTGATTCAGATGACCCGTTATGAGCTTGGGATCCAAATTTAGGCACCACAACATGCAGACTTGGCTTGCGTTTTAATTCTGCAACAAATTCATAAAATATTGTTGTTTTTCATCCCAGTTCTTTGGTTATCGTATTTGTTCAAAATATTGTTGTCGCAAACAGTTTCATGAACTATATTGAAATTGAGAATCAAAACTACTATTGGAAAATGCTATAGTCGCTCAATTTTCTTAAACTCCAAAAATGCAAGTATTTGTTATAGAAAAGCAGTCAGCAACAACTGTCCACTAACAATAACCATGGAATGAAAAACCTTCCATTTAATGCAAATAATACTTGTAAAATAAAATGACAAGCAGGTGAATATAGTAGTAAAAAATTTCGACAAATATGGAACTGACTCAAGGGGCATAATAACTAAACGCATCAACCATAGGCAATAACGAACACTTTTACGATAAACGTTTAAAACACAATAAATTAAAAGACAATGATGCATCTTCATCCATTTTTCCAGTTCATTATTGGGGACATGATCCATTCCATATTATATCACACACTCTGCTAACAAATAAAAGGAAGTTCAGAACACAAGAAAAGTTTTTTGAAAGTGTTGTATTTATTACATGGCTAATGGCTCGGGTTTAAAAGTGTGGGCCTGAAGGTTGCATGCAAACAATGAGAATCAGCAATGCGTAAGTTTGTGTATTTTCTGGATCAGCAAAGAGATTGGAAATTGCTATATGGCTCATATAACTCATGTATACCTAATACACATATCGTTGAGTATGTGGATTTGCTAATGTAAAAGAATGTGTATGCTTTTGCACATTATAATATAATGGAAATTCCCAGCATGTACTATAATATGAATGCAGCACTCATGTATGGCATGACTGTCACAGTACAGTTAGTATGCTTCTTATCGTTGGAATTTTAGTTTCTCAGCGTATAATCAAGAAAAAGTAGAACATGCCAAGAAAATTGTAGCGAAGTATAATGTTGTATCGCTTAAAAAATACATACGTAATTTCAAGACAAGTTATGCAACTTGGCCAAAAGAATGTGACCATAAAAAAACTAATAATAATAATAAGTTTCTAAAATACAAACCTGACGAGTGTTTTCCAGACGAAGAAATGGCAGGAGTTGTAGACGTAGATGTACTACTACTATAAGCTAAAGCAGTCGTATTGGCATTAGAAGAAGAACTTGGCGTTCTGAAGGCAGCTAACATTTCTGAGGCTTCTTGAGGAGAATGGGAATGAGAAATGCTAGTTTTTGGTGTAGTCTTTGTCGACAACGGAATGCTGACTGGTTCTGACATGGCCCTTTTGTCTCACACTTAAAATCAGTCAAGGATTCGTAATATCGTAATTATCATAATAGTAATACAATTACAGTAGTGGTAGAGCGCAGTTCGCAGTTAGTCGAGTAGACGATGCGAACCATCAATGAGAGAAAAGGTAAATTAGTTGCTAACAATCCCTCCCTTTCTTCAGGCGTCTTTCTTTCTTTCCTAATCCTCCAATATTACAGTCAATTGCAGCTTTGGAGCGGATTATGTAAAAAGTTGCGACTTTCTTCTTTTCTTCTTTGTTCCAGCATTAAATTCATGTGGACCTAAATAATTACCTAACCTAAAGTCCCGTCCTTTGTCTACGTCATCTTGTTCATTGTCAGTGTCCCTAGTCCTATTTCACTACTCACTACACTACCGCAGTAACTCGCATTTAAACTACATCGCGAATTACTAGCACAGTTGCTAATTAAATCCGCAATGTTTGCTTGTCAGTTCTCCTGTATTTTCTCCTACCTTACTTTGGTTAGTTAAATACGTAAAACTGGCGAGTAGTTGCAGTCAACAGATATTTTCTTCAAATGACGTAATCGACTCATGCTCTAATGCTGTAATCACTTTCAGTTTGTCTTGTACCCGGATTGAAACCAAGAACGTCACAGTTTGCAATAAAATAAGGTGAAATTGGGAGAGTTGTCCATTAATTACTTATAGACCCAACAGTAAAAAGTTTTTTGGTAAAAATGAGTACAAAATACGTTGTATAATCACCAGGAGAGTAGACTGATTGGCAACAATTAATTTTTTATACCAAACAGGAGCACGACCACAGAGTTACTTCCAAAACTTTCCATATAAATCTTATCTTTGCTTTATTTTCTTTTTTGGTGTCAATATCAATATCGCACTACAATCCGAACAGTAGCAGGTACAGTACTTCCAGCAGCTCCTTTAAATGTCACTCACATCATATCCTTTTGAATATTTGTATGGCGCAGGTTTTTTTATTTCAATTGTGTATAGTTTTCAGTAGTATTAAGTTCTGTACAAAGTAGAATACTTGCAAAAGGTAATGGTAATCGTAAATGGCATGTCAATCTTCCAGTTCTTTCCTATACAACAATAAAAATAACATTAAATGTAAGTTAGACTTAGTCCCAGTATACCCCAATATAGTAATTCAACTAGCTATTCAACTATAATTTGTGAAGATCAAATGTTTTCTATCAAAACGCATTTCAATTTACATTCAATGGCAATCTACCATTTAGAATAATAGCAAACTAACTTTCGTCGTGGTTTGTAAACGATAATTTCGCAGTTGGAATGCAATATCTCCATAATACCATAATAGAATATGTTTCCGGAAATACTGCCTCAACATATACCTAGGGAGTAGTCAATGCCTACTGGGCACATAAAAAATAATAAAAAGTAAATAGGGCGAAACTACTGCGTATATAAATATAAGACACCTTTACATAACTATGTACTTCCCGAATTGAACAACTGCTACGTGATAACAAACAACAGAGAAAACGCTATGATCCGGAATAGAAGTAGAGGTCACCTGCACCTCACCAATTCATATCATGCAAAGTCATAACTTCTTGTAAATGTCTCTACTGTGCTACATAACAAGTTTCTCGTGATCTCGTTAAATATATTACTTGAATCGCAATATTAAAGATACGGGTGAGTTAATTCCCAAAATACAAAATTGTAATCTCGGTGAGCAATCGTCGCTAACCGAGCAGTTAAGATTTCAGAACTATTGTAAATATTTTTTGAAACAATTACTCGGCTAGATTGAACGCTTATTCTTTTATATCTATTCTCACAGTGAGTCATCGTGATAGCAAGCAAATTTTGAAAAGTGAAACAGGGGTAGGTTCCGAAGGGGTAATATGTTTTGACACGGGAAATAAAGAAGAATAATATGTGGTTGGTAGGGAGTGAAATTGAAAAAATAGAGGAATGTGAGACATCAAAGGAAAGTCGATATGGGATTAATGGGATGGCTTGGAGAAATTAGAGAAATATTATGAGGGTTACGTTAAAATACTGTATAAGAATGGAACTCCCCAGTTGGATAGATTTAACAAAGACCCGCTTAGCCGGCCAAAAATTGCAGCATGCATGGAGGCATTTTCCCGCGCGGAGCGCCTGTACTGATTCACTAGTAAATATAATAAAACGGTATAACCGTAAATAAGTGCATGTAAACCCGCGGAAAGACTAAAAGTGTTAAATAAACAGTATGATATTATTATTGCTGTGCTATTAAAGTGAAATTGCGCTAAAAGAAGTAACAGAAAGAAAAACTCTTTTTTGCAATACTCTGCTGCTTTCTACGTTGAGTGAAATAGGAGAAGTGCAGGAGGAGCACTTACAGAAAAACTACCATGCAGCAGAGAGAATCGTTATT
The DNA here is from genome assembly GCA_034694085.1 of Pogonognathellus longicornis. Classification (NCBI taxonomy): domain Eukaryota; kingdom Metazoa; phylum Arthropoda; class Collembola; order Entomobryomorpha; family Tomoceridae; genus Pogonognathellus; species Pogonognathellus longicornis. Next base: position 4,870 of record JAQFYB010002250.1, on the reverse strand, counting down.
GTGTTGTTTTATCGTCGAGCTGCGGAGAATATATGCTATACCTTGTTCACTTTCCCCTGTGCAGGCTACTGCTACGTAGCAACCACCAAGTCGGCTTTTATTATGTTGTGGCATTATTATTAGCCAACGCAACCCATTTACTAACATAACGTAACACATGCCTTTAAAAGTATTAAGGTGAAGACTATCCACTTTAAGGCGTCATCATAATTTATTTGCAGTCGGTAGAGCTTTGACTATATGATAAGGTGAAGCACACTGCAAATACGTACAAGAATGTATGGAACACAAGACGTTATTATAGAGACAAGACAGCCTTGTTTGTGTTACAAACTTTATGTTGATTTAAGCTAACAGTTAAGTATTCATCAAGTAATAAACTTAAAACCTTTACAGCATTAGTAGTCCACAAACAAGTCGAGTGAACACACGGAGATATAGGAATATTTAGAAATTGGACGGTTGATAACATGCTTAAAACACATGAGGACAAATGGACACATGGTTGTGTTCTGTTGTGTATAAATAATTAGTACACATAGTGCCAAACCTACTTAGCACAGAAGGACATTCATTGCCAATTTATTAAGCGTAAACTAATGCGAAAAGCCTTCTTAGTACTTTCAGTAGTAGAGTCGATTGATTTTCTGAGAGCTTCTGGACGGAACAAGTACACCGTAGAAAATAATATTATATTATTATTTCCAGAGCCAAAGCACCAAGGGATTACATGCAGAAGCACTTTAAGGTCTTTAATGGTATTTACTTTTATTGTGAATTTTGCACTTACCCGTACAACAAGTTACGACAATACAATATTATTATCTAACATAAAACATAAAAATAGACTCTGACTTAAGGGTGGAGTCCCAATCTCATTGCAAACCCATTTCTATCCTTCAAACGCTTTCCTCCTATAACAAGTGATGCCTATGCCACCAATATGATAATAATATTCCATCACAAACAAACCCGATTTCAATTGCCAGTTATATTATAATATATGTAGCAATTTTTACAGATGTCAAGAATTTCACTTAGAATACGGACTGGATGAGTATCTAGTAGAGGTGTTTTTTTGGGCCCCATTTTTTTGACGCCAACCCCAACCCCATAATCTAGACTAAAAATTTTTACAACCCCAACCCCAAAGAACAAGATGATATATAGAACCCCTTCCCACACAAACAAAATTGTAGCTTTAAAATCTATAACTGAAAAGTAACATTACAAATGGTAACATTGTTACATTGAATCAGAATACATCACATACTGGTTATTAATGCTCATTTGACTGCGTCATGCGTCAAAAAATAAAAATATCTTTGTAAAAGTTTGCTTTTCTGTTAAGTAATGATTAATGATATAAATGAATGATTCTAGCTCTACCGGACTACAGTTGTAGGGTATAATATCAAAACCAAATTGTGATTTATTCAACCAACACCCGAACCTAACTTTTCTAATCCGACCCCAAACTTTTGAGGCTTCGACGCCAACTCCACATAAACCCTAGGGTCGGGGCCGAGGTTGACACCTCTAGTATCTAGCAATAAACGCTAACGATAAATTGTAGGTAAATTGAGAAAAAGCAATTACAATTATCAGAAGTGCAAGTACCTGCTGATGGGTCATAGTCGCATACAAACATTATATAGGTTTACGTATAATACATAAAGTATGTAATAATGGTAACCCATATTATATGTAGAGTATAACATGATGAGACGAGACAATCATAAGACAGTGGTATACTTACTCACAACACTCCTATGACGTATTTCTCTAGTAAAACGAATTATGAACAGAAAATACCTTGTCTGTGTACGCAATGTACAAACAAAAAAGCTATTATATCTAGCAGAAAAAAACAAATGTAGAATATTAAACCGATGAAATGAGTTTTTGGGGACGACCTCGCTCCACTTTCTTTCGAAGTCTCCTTGCATCATCTTCTATTATCGCACAACACATTCGATACGATGGAAAATACAATGTGATAAAAAAATAATAAAACTGTATTGTTCGTAGGTACTATGTAGTAGGTAGTAGACATAGTGTTGCTGTTATATTCTAGTCCGTATATCCTAGGCATGACATGGTCTGCTGCTGCAGTGAGCAGTCCATATGTTATAAGATCCATCCGTATGGTAAGAAAAACTAGCAGTCAACAGTGTCAGCGGTAGGCATCTCAAAAAATTATTAATACTCTCTTGCGACACAGACTAGAATAGGATGACGGTAGACAACGGTGTGTCATATTACCACACCGACTCTTTCCTTTTTACTTTTGTCCGGCTCCAGCCCGTTAAAGCAATCTCACCACACTACTACCAACATTCCCTCGTCTGTCCGTCCCTCTGTCCAACTCAAACATCCCATTTATTTACATTTACATTCTTATACTAATAATCGTTTTTCAACCATGCAATCTTCCCCATGCAAAGCTATGTAATTGCTGAATCACAAATTAATTTCTTTTTGATTAAAAATGACTTTTTATAGAGCATATCCTTCATAATTTTTGTTTCCGTTAACTATAGTTGAAATCTGTATTTTAGAAACTGCGTAGTTCGTACAGAGTATAACCTGGGCATATTATTATTGGTTAGTAGCTATATATCCTGTTATTTTCGTTGGTTTCTCTGCATTGAATAACATGATATTTTATTGTGTTGTGACATTATTATCCTGTTGGGTGATGGAAAGGTCGACACCCGACAGATGCAGGCTTTTCCGGAGGGTGTGCTCAGTCAGTGTTCAATGTTGATGGTGCTGGGAGTACGTTTTTCTGTCTCTATCTGCTCCAATAAAACGTCTATTCTGTGCAGTCTTCTTGTTTCTAAAGCTACGTGCGTAGTGCACTTCTACTTCTTCACTATCTCTAGCAGATAATATTATATCCTCCTTTCAGTGAAACTTTCCAATTGCAACTACAACAAAGATTTCAACAACTCGCGAGACTAGAGCTATGTCCTCATTGTGCAGATGCCTAGGTTAGCTATTTCATGTTTCAATAATAGCATTACGTTTCGGAAATCCTACTCCGTTGGACAGCCGCCGACTCCCTACCTGAACACAGCCAACCTTTGACATTAAGTTTAATTAACCATTTCCTACGTTCTAGCTTCATCTACATTAATTTACACTCCTCATATTCCTAACCTAATTGCCGAACATCCGACGCAACTATTGTTTGAACTCAATTACATCTACTATATTCCAATTTTCGACAGCAAATAATTCACAGCATTCCTATTTTCCCATTCAGCAGTTTTCATCCCACAGGGCTTTTGATTAAATGAAGGCTTCCAAGCAAGCATTCCCGAAAGGAAAAAATCTTTACTTTACTTGATTCCACTGTTATTAGAACTTAGGAAATTCATGGATGAGAAACATCCATTCATTTCGACTGCTCAAACAATTTTCAACTTTTCAATTTTGTGTAATAATTGAATTTAGAGTGTGTCAGAATCGTTCATTACCACATTAATGATTTTACGAATACTTGAGAAATTATGAAGACTCGTAAGTTTAATTAACCATTATAATACTCTCTGGTGAATAAATTTTATTTATGTAATGTAATGTAGTACACATCTAACAGTACGGAATCAAACGTCAAATCGATGTACGTAAATCTGTAATGGGATAATATTAGTAATATCAAAATCTGGCAGACTATTCGCGATATGATCAAATGTAACGAACCTCAACATCAGTGTACTTATGTATCAACTTTTATGCAATTTTATTCTATACATGAAAGCACCGTGGTCTAACGCAAGTACCTGTTCTGTTTTTTGCGTCGAGAGCATACTGAGTGACACTGACAACTACAACTTTCATAGAACTTATAAAATATTTAGCAATTCTTGAGCTGTTCAAATACCACAGCCGTGTCAATCATGTCCTGCCACGTATGCTTCAACTTCGTTTCGTGACCTGCAAAATCAATCTTAAGCCTAAACATCATCGGCAAACTTACGATTGTATCACATTGAAATACGAAACATATTTCCTTACCAATTCTGAGCGTTCAAGTCATTGTCAATACTCGCGATGTCGACATTTTTACAGCCCGTCTCCGTCTTTGTAACTATCCTGTCAGTTACTTTGAAATCATTTTTGATAATCAAAGTACCGACCTTACTTTACACATAGTCTAGAATCGTATTGACTGATTTGAATTCAGTTAATGCTTTTCCAGAATAAAATTAGACTTATGTGACACCATTCATTTTTTATCATTTATTAATATAAACCCAATTTAAGGAAAGCTTTCATTTTAAATATATTAAACCCTCCTTACTTTTTCACATTTAAAGAAATCGATTATCTTTCTCAAGTTTCATACCGAAAGTTTTTCTGTGAGTGTTTCAGAGTCTAAGCTGAGTTTTATGTAAGGGACGACCGTTTCAACCTACCTATCTAATTACTTTACTATTTCTCTAATTATAAAATCGTTGATTTACACTCTATTCTATATCATGTGATTATATTCTCCTATTAATGTTTTTACATTGATTATGTTTTGTTATTACTCCAGTTATTCTTAAAATACTTGTAATTTCATAAATACATGGAAGGGTGTGAAAATTTTAATTTCTTAGATTATAGATTAAAAACACACAACACCCTGTTCCATGTCATAACTACACATGAAAAACTTTTTATTTGTAAATAGATTACATTTTATAACCGTGAATAAGCTATATACAACTACACGCCAATTAGCTTAAAACAAAATTATTACTGTAATAAATATAGAGCAAATGTACCATGTACCCGGTGAGGGATTTCGTTTTCACCACGAACGTAGCCTCAAAAGTTTGGAGTTTGAAGAAGGAAAATTGAAGGTTTGAATTGC
>JAQFYB010002249.1:0-25873 GCA_034694085.1 Pogonognathellus longicornis | reverse complement strand
GAAACAGGGCTATCTAAGGAATAAGTCCAGCCCATGTATAAGCTCCACAGCAGTGTAGACTGATCACGCGGTATAACGGCACTCAGCTACAGGACGATAAGTAAAACCAAGGCACTTTCAATGTAAAATATTTTACCCTGTGACTGGCCCCCAAGAGAGACCTATGCAATAAACCTTTCGGAATGCTTCCTGAATAATATCCTATTTATTCATGAATGCTAATCTGCAAAGGTTACAAGAAAGGAAAATAAGGAGTAAGTGGGTGAGAATTTGTGATAGCATTATATAACTATGACATAGTAAGATTCACCTATTTTTCTGCCTAGCAGGATTTGCCTATTTCGTAGCAATATGGTACGCAAGATCTGGAGCTGACCCTTGCCAACAACAATGACCAAATATTATGTCACTGAAAAACATTTTTCAGTACATATAAAAAATAATACCTGCAAAACCTATAATACCCGTGTTGTATTTAATATTTACATAAAATACTAAATCGTTCGAAACCTCAAGCAAAGGGACAAAGTTGACAGGGGTGAGAAAAGTGACTTTTGAAGACGAAAGAGCACCCTTCAAACTTCAACCATCGTCAACTGAAAAGAGAACAAGTTTTTACATAATAAAAAATTTTAAACCAAAAAATTAAGTCTTTTTTTGTAAAAAACAAAAAATTCGACTTAGTTTAGGATTCGGATAATTCGGAAACAGTTGTTTTGTAGCAATCTTGGCGGCTGAAATGACGTCAATTTTGAGCTCCATCGCAATTGATTGGATGGGAAATCCACATGCTCCGCTTCCCACACATTTACCCGCTGCTAGTTTAAATTTCATGTAAAAAATTATTCAAGAAAATTCCTTTCGTTGTTCGACAAATCGGGCAAAGAAAGAACAAAAATCAAATCATAAAAAGGTCAAAGGTTAATTTTAATTGTAGTTTAAGTGAAGGGGTGGCAGCATTTTATTTTTATTTTCAGCTAAATATACGGTTAAACGGGTAAGCATAATATTAAGCATTCAAAATAAATACTTTTCATAATTTTTTAACGATAATCCGTTCGTCAATAATAAATAAATAACAAATAATCACGTCAACATTGTCAAAATATTTTTAATATTTTGTATTATAAGTGATCATTTTAAGTTTCTACATTAAACATTGAAAATACGTGAGAATTTACGCGAAACAAGTATTTCTTTACTATTTTTTAGTTTCAATCTTTCAACTTTTTATTTTAGACCTGCAAAGTAACTCGTTCCTAAACTATGTATTGTTGATTGTATTTTGGTAGTTAGTTGCTCTATTGAACTTGTGTTAAAAACATAAACTACAATAATTAATATTTATTTTCTCTTACTAGGGTTGGACCATTAATATTATAAACCACAAAACACGGTCGGATTTGGATAAAAGAAAAATGACTACTGGTAGCAGTGATTGGGTTCACATTAGAAGTCCATTTGTTTACTGGGCTCAAACTGAAAAGAGCGTGAGCCTTCGAGTTGAAATAAAAAATGCCCTGGTAAGTTTGTTGCAAATAATATTGTAGCATACATATTATTAAAATCGACCTAATATTTTGCAACACTTGAAATTTTTTATTCAGAGCCCAAGAATCCACTTTGAGGATGACAAAGTAGTCTTTGACTCTACGGGTCGGGGAGCTCATGGAGAAAGTGAATATCATTTTGAGCTAGATTTACCTCACAGCATTGATGCGAAGGTATGGTGTGTTCTTTTTTATAAAGATTTAGTAAAATTACTATACGAGAAAGTTAATATCCACTTACGTGTTTGCTATGAGTGTCAATCACCATATATTGAATGGTATTTAAGTTCATGATAAGATCATAATAATATTCCTAATTAATATATTTATTGTGTTATTGTAGGCTTGTACATACCGAGTTCTAGATAGAGACATAGATATCCAATTAAAAAAGCGAGAGGTAGGATGGTGGTCCAAAGTTATTGCAACTAATCAAAAGCCAGCTTGGTTAAAAGTAAGTTTTAATTTTGAATTTGATTGAAAACCCCGACAATTTAATTTTTACATACTTTTTATTGATTTGAACCTGCCAGGTTGATTTCGACCGATGGAGAAGCCCTGATGATGAAGATGAACTGCCTCAAGATGTAATGAAAGACTACCCTGACATGCTCAACCAGTTACAGCAACAAGAATATGGTTATAAAGTTGAAAGCTTGAGAAACGTGTATATGTTCTTGTACAACATGTTCCAGTTTGTTGGGTATAGAATATTCTTTTCGTATTTGTCACTTTTTGTCGCTTTAAATAAATGTCAACTTTAGCTATTATAACATCATGCTCCAAATGATTTTTTTTTTGATTAATCAAATAAGGTTCTTATACATCGTGGGAGTGCTTTCAGTTAGATGGCTTCGCGAGGGATCGGGTATATATTTTATATTTCAGTCCGAAGCTGTATAAAATATCTGTTTTAACTTTTAATGCTGACATTAATTTGTTTACTGTATTGTTCTTATTCTGTAGAAGTAACGCACAAAGCGTTTGAGTTAGTAGGATTTGCCATGTGCTATTGTCAGATATTACAACTATTGGAAATCCTCCATCCTATGTTTGGATTCACAAAAACTGGAGTGGCAATGGCAGTAATTCAGGTGCGACAAGTTTTTAAATCAACAATTATGTTCATTATTTTTACGTTTAAATAAAACTGATATATTTTAGATCGGAGGGCGAGGATTAATTCTATTTGGGATGATTGTTCCTGAACCCCGAATTCAGACAAGTTCAGCTGTGTTTCTATTATTTTTATCGTGGTCGTTAATCGAAATCATTCGCTATCCATTCTATATGCTCCAAATTTCAAATATCAAAGTATATGCCGTTACATGGCTCCGCTACAGTGCCTGGATAGTCTTATACCCCATTGGTATCATTTGTGAAACTGCCGTCATCTTCGGGTTAGTTGTTTATTACATAATACAATGTAACACCTATTTAAAGTGCTTTGAAACTAAAACTGCAAAGTTTTAGTTACTAGAAACTCAATTATTTCTTATTTTATCTGTGTAGATGCATACCATACTTTGTGGAAACTGGGAAATACTCAATATCTCTCCCAAACAAATGGAATCAAACATTCCATTTCCCTGCTTTGATGAGGTTGTACTTACTCTTTGGTACATTTCCAGGTATGTTCAATTCTGATTCAATTAGCATAGTCATAACATAAGTCGCAAAAGTAAGAAAATAAAAATTCATTTGTTTAAAATCATATTTATTTGTGTATTTCAATTGCAGTGTTGTTTGCGATGATGAGAAACATGTGGCGCTTAAGATGCAAGAATATCAAAACCAAAGCTCAGCGCATCAAAAAGCAAAAATAAATGTATTAGTACCCACAATATTGCATTACATAAACTTTGAATGCTTGAATGAGTGAATTGTTCCAAAAATAAAGAACACACTGAAGACCGCCGGAGTATATTTGCCTGTATATATAAACAAGAACGAATCCAGCGTAGAATAGCACAAGAATCCTTATTATAATATCAAGAACTTGATTGTAAGAATGTTCCTGGTTGATTTAACTGTTTCCTTCAATAAGTCGTACAACTCGTCTAGTGTTTATTATTCTTCTTAAATGAAGAAATACTTTAATACATTATAAATGTGATATTCACTGAATTGCCTGTTTTCTTAAATCAATTATGTTGATTGACAACAACAAGAGTTGATTTAAAATCTACACAAATCGCTAGTTGCAGCAGTTGTGGTGATAATTTTAAAATTCTGCACCTTTCATCAGTATGATGAGGTAAAAAACAAAATCCCAAAGCTAGATACTGATAGACATGAATGTTTTGTTCATTTCGAATATTATTATGTAAAAATTAGTCAGTTGTAGTGGTAAGAATAAAAAAACAAAGAAATACACAACCACAAAATGTAGAAGTATAAATTATAATGTTATAGTCAAAGTTATATACATAATCTAAACAAGTGTTCTCAATAATTTGTCACAAATTATTAGTTATGTACACTGTACAGTGTAGGAAAGCTTCGGTACAAATGTGCATTTGTCTCTTATGTTAATTGTTTTATTGTCTTTATCTTTAAAAAGATTAAGATTTAATTGCATGATATGGATCGGAATGTGTCTTAAACTCTATATACAATACGATAAGCTTTTAATAATATTGTTAACTTTAATATCTATGTAATTCTTAATACACACCTAAAATAATAATTCGAATATCTCCTGTACGCTTAATTTATTTACAAATTTCAATTTTTCTATTGGTAATTTTACTACAGTTTCCGATGATGATTGTTCAGATTAATCACTGTATTATGTCAAACAAATACAAAACTAAAGCTGTAATTAATTCTATACTTTATTTTCTTCGTAATTCACAACTTCTAATAAACTTCATGTGAATACTAAAATGTTTTAGAAATTCTGATTAGATTTTTGAGCATACTTAACATTGCATGTAATTCATTTGTAGGTACTCTACTGTGTCTCTACTACTTTCCTTATATATGGCTTAAGAATCCTCGATTATACACTAGTTTTTTTTACTACATGGGAGTTTGTGTGAACTTGCAAATCTCATTTAATATTATTGTATGGAGAATCATGGAAAAACTAGCCAAACAGGTTTCTATTTATTTGTCTGTACACTTTTATTCAGCATTCACTCACTTTGACCATTACTGCTGAACAATACCATAGTTAAAGTGTATATGTGGATTAGTAATGGAATTTATGTTGTAGAAGCTCTGTAGAAGTTATACTATTATACAGCTAGCATAAAAGTATTCCATTATATAACAATCATAAATTATTTCATGGATCTCTTCATGGAACTTACCTTTCCCATACAACAACATCCATATCACGTATCAGTAAAGCTTAAACACGCAATTATTTTGCAACATAAAGAACAATATCTTTTTCTTGGCTGCACTTGTAATGATTAAAACAAATTCCCACTCCTAATAAACAGAAATAAAAATAGTTTGCCATTTCATTAAAATATTATTTATTTCCATGTTTCGAATAAAATTAGGCCCATTTCCCATTTTAATAATATTTTTCGAAAAATAAATAGTTATTATGAAATACCATTCATTCCCCTTAGTTTTTAATGGTAATTTTATTATTGTGATTAAATGTTTAATATTGCTACAGTTCTTACAGTGTAGTAATTCGAGGGAAATAAATATTTCGCAGCTAAAAAGTAATAGTAATGAATCAATTTCGTCTGCGCCAATAGCGAGAATTATTTTACGACATAATTCGCTGAACACGGAGAGAAATAGTACTGAAGAAATTGTCATTAACGATTCTCCAAATTCATTTTCCACTTTGGACAAAAATACAACAGAAAATGGAACCGTGTACCTCCAATGTTTAGCTAAGTATCCCGTAGAATGGGTTTACGAAGGCGATGGTGTAAGTTCGTATTTGAATTATTATAGCAATTTTCCAATTAATTTTAAATTATCGTTACACGATTTACAATATTGATTTTACATTTAGTATCCGGACACTCTTTCATTTGCGGAAACAAGGAGAACATTTAGAAATTTCAGCGACCCGTCCACATACGAATTTGTGGCTGAAATAAACTTAGTTCGAGTAAAAGAGTCAAATACAGGAAATTACACGTGCAGGGAAATCCGGAATAATAAAAATGTTGCATTTTTCTACATTTTCGTTCCAGGTTCCTTTACAATTTATTATACTGAAATCATAACTTTTAAAATATTTTTTCAATCTGTGTTTATTTTACTTAATGTATAAAATTTATTATTAGGCAATTTTATAAAACAGAATGTTAATGATTTCGTTAAGTCAAGTGTTTTCAATGTTTGACAATAATTTAACCTGAGAAATATTGAGATATCTAATATTCTTTCAATCATTTTTTGCATTAGAGAGTGCGATTACTTTACAATTTGCATTCATTTATTTACTTAAAACTTAAGCTAACTAAGAAATGTTAATTTGCTTATTAATTTAATTACTAATATTTATTGCTATTAATCAATAATTAAAATATAGTTTATTTACTTTACACAATTTTACAAATTACTCTGAATTTCGTGTTTTTTTTGTATATATATAGGAGATGCAATGTTTCTAGAACACATAAAACCCAATGTAAGAGCTGAATCGGTAAATCAGAATGGCAAAAAGGATTCATCAAAAGTGACTTTACCATGTCGGGTCACAGATCCTAGTACCCAAGTGTATTTAGGAAAATATGAGACAACGGTAAAAATTTGGGGACCAATATGTTTCATTTAATCTAAAACAATAAGTATTTAAATAATTTTGTTAAGCATTGGTGCAGCTGGCTGGGCTTTATTGCTTACGCTTCATAGGAATTAAAAATTCATTATTATCAAATATTAAAAATAAATATTTTGCAATTCGCACTGCGAAAACATTAGCTCAGCTAATGCTTATGAAAATAATATTATTTTCCCAGTAATTTGCAACATAATAAATTGGTTGCTTGTTTGCACTGTTCAAACTTAATAGACCAATGAATTGAGTGAATTTTTTAAAAAAAAATCATAATTTAAACCGATGCTTATTTTTGTAATAATAGACAGGACTGAAACAATTCTACCCTGACAATTCTTCTTTGGTGTACAACCCTAGTGAAGGATTTACAATAGACGTTGCAAAATACGAAGATCCTTGGGGACTCTACATTTGCAATGCTAATAGAAACAACAGAGCGTTTAGAACTTTACTCCTACCTCCAAAAGGTGAACAAAATTAAATAATAAATAATAAGCAATTTCGCAATATTTTCTGTTTAAATGTAAAAATCACTAGTTTTACGACTTAAGGGGTTGTCGACAAATAGAAATCGAAATGGGTTTTTTGGAGAGAGGAAGAGGATAGATTTTGTGACCAAAGATGTAGTTTTCGAAGAACTTAATTTTCCGCATCTGAAGGAGGGGGCACATGCCCCTTATACCCATTATATTAGATACGCCCTTGTGTACAAAATTTTCAGAACAATTTTTAACCTGCAATCTGCAACTCAAACTTACAGTCAACAGTTAAAAACTATATGTTCAAAACATACCTTAGTGCAATTAGTGCAATATCTGGAGCTAGTCTATGGACATTAAATAAGTAATTAGAAAATAAAATAACCATAGCGTACAATAATTTGTTTAGAATTCTACAAACTTAGACCCTAGGTCCAGAGATTCCAATAATTTTGTGTCTAATTCCAACTGGAATAAACTTCTTTTCACTAATACTAGTATGAACCTAACTTTGACATAATTGTTAGAATTAGTAAACAGTGTCAGTTTTTTAATTTTAGTTTAGACAGAAGCGGACCCTTGTAATGGTGTTTGTTTGATCAAATAAAATAAATTAAAATAAATAAATTAAAAAATTAAATTAAATTAAATGCCGAAATTGGATTTTACTTTTATTTAGGCCAGGAATTTAGGGTCACTCCAGCAAAGAGATTGGTTCCCTTACAGAAAGATACTCCTGAAACTTTCAAATGCGAAGCTAGAGAAAAAATATATTTGGACATTCCTGGTAGTTACATTCCTACAATAAAATACGAAAGAAATGATTCTTGGCCATTTCCTTTCGTTGCTTCCATTGAAATATCTAAACCAGAGAATTTCGAGAACCACTCTGTAATTACTTGTGGAACACTGTTTGGAAATAGGGAATTACATCGCTGGGAATACACTACTTATGGTAAAATTTATAGACGAACAATATCCGTGATATAATTTACTCATTAAAAATGAACTCCAAAAAACATGTTTTTGTGCCATAATAAATATAAATGTTTAATGTAGGAGAAAAGAATTTAAGATTTTCTTACGACCCCAACTTGAAATCTTTTCTGTGTTGCACGGATTCTTTTTATAAACCGGAAATGTATTTAGTTCCAATGTGCTCTTCCATCATGGAATGTCAAATTCAAAAACACTGTACAAAAACTAGAAAATATCCCTGCATGGAGAAAGCTGATGAGCGTGATATTGCTGGAAGAGTTCCTTTCGGGTGTTCGGCATTTTCAACTGGATATCATCACCGTGAAGGAATGTTTGTGTGTTCTGTCGGAGAACCTGATCCTGATGATCAGGACAGAATACAAAAAGAATTTTACTTTTTTTATCATAATGAAACACCAGGTTACTTTGAAAAATCGATTTTTATTTTTCTTAAATCTTTTTTTGAAGAAAATGACTAAGTTTTTTTATTACAGCCGTTATTTTTAAATTCTGTACTTTGTATTTTTTGTAGTAATAAATTTCAGTCCGGGTAATATTAGCTCGGAGGAAATTCTAAAGCTGTCATTAGTAAACAATAATGGAACTATATATGCCAATGAAGAAATTGAAGTGTTTTGTACACCTAATCATTTCTTTTTCTCTAAAGGAGAAGTATGGGCATTTCAAAGAAAAAATGGAACAGTGGAATTTGTAACTAAAGGTTCCCAAAAAATCTAAATGATCAAAGTTATAATAATTTTTACTGAGAGTTTTGAACATTTTATATCTTTACAGATATAATCAAAAAAACTTTAGTGAGAAACGTTGGTCAACTACCGCCTACAAAGATAAATACAATCATTTTTCCTGATAGTGATATAACAGCATTGATTTGCTACGCTCCAGTATGGAATTCAGCAACCGAATGGAGAAATGTTTCCATACCCGTCAATGTGATTAACGAAGTGTAACCCCTTTTTCCTTCAAAGACCTTTTCTCTTAAAGAGACTGTTGTATAAATCAGTTTATAAACTTGTTACGTAAAAACACAAAATGATTGAACAATATTCGTAATTTAAAAACATCCTAGATAATAAATAAGTTGTTAAATAATAATGTCGGGTTTTGGATAGAGTTGTTTTTATTTGAGGGAGGCATAGAGGGAGGCAAAAATAATTATATCTGCGTTTTGTTTACTACAAGTATTTTTTTATTTCTTGTAATTCATGAACAAAATAAATTAAGACAAATATGAACATAAAGAGGCATAAAATGTACTATGTTTAACAGTGCGTTAGAGAAATCTAAGGGCATAACTAGAATTGTGAAATGGGGGCTCAGAGGTGAAACATGCAAAAGTTCGTAATCTGTGGTGTCAAGTGAGTCCACATATTGTAACGCCCTCGGAGAGATCAATTTCACATAATTCTTGAAGAGTAATGTTGTTTGGAGAAACGTGGTAAATAATTGACATTCCATCGAAACAAGGATTTACTGCAACCAGCGAAGTACCCATTACAACGAAACTTTTTTCCGTTTTCTTCCGCCATGATAAATTTATTCTGGCAATTTCCTGTTTTGTCTTTAATACTGTAAGAATATATAACATATTTAGAGTTAATATGCTGTTATTTGAGTACAACGGAGAATTTAAAGACGTCACATTTCCAATCGTTCGTTTTAGTGAGTTAGGTGATAATACTACATGATATAACATTAAATTTTATCGTCATAATCATGATGTGCATAAATTAACAATTACTGATGTATTATCTATATTCAAACTATCAAAGTTTAGTTAAATTTAAACTGAAGATTAATGTGAAATATGTTGGAACCTTATTAAAATCTTGGTGATCTCAGCAACCAACCCAAAGCTATCGACTCCGTCTAATTCATGAAATTCACAAATCGCTCTTAACAGACAAGCCTCTCCAGACATTCCAATGGAATCCAGAATTGATTCTAGTTTTCTCAAAACGTCAATTCTTTGTTTCTGTCCAATTGAGCAGAATGCATCTGCAGTATTGTTTTTTAAAATTTCTCTTTTGATTATTCGGCTTTTGTTGCCATTAAACCCAGGCCAGGGGTTAGCTAGGGCAAAATTTTCGGATTTTCGACGACGTAAGGATATCATCGGTAGTTTACCAAGGTCAACTGTCAATTGTTTTGAAAAATTATTATAATTGTTATTTTTTAACTTGTTTTCTCTGATTCCTCTACATAGTAGAAATGGAGAACATAATGCAAATGTTAGGGTTAAAAAAGTCCAGCTGAATTTAAAGTCATAGCCGTATTCATGGGTGGGCAAGGTACCAATTGCCTCCCCCAAAATCCCAAAAAGGGGTTATTTTACCCCGAAAGGGCAAAATAACCTCTTTTTTGGGCATTTGCCCTCCCAGAATATTTTGCCCTCCCCCAAAATCAATTTTTGAATACGGCCGTGAAAGTAACGTGAAACAAAGTATAGTATAGTATTGGAAGATAAATCAAGAAATAAGACTTTTTCATGCAATCGATTCTGTACCTACTCCTTTCAAGTTTTTGAAATCGGTATTACGAAAATATAAATTTCTTAAGATTTATATGTACTATAAGAAATTGCTTTTCTGCTGGGCTTACAATCAATAGGAATTTGTATTCTCAATTTTGATGAGACGGCATTCTCTAAGAGCCCCCAAAGTGGTATTTCCATAGCAGAAGTGAAGGAAACGCCTAAACCTTTGGGAAGAGTTAATTTCTTGCTAATATATTTCATCCAATACACACTACTATCGGAGTCAGAAAAATCGCTTTCAAAAAATGCTTTTACTCCACTATCGAAATGTGAAATTGATGACAGCATAATTAAACACAATACACCTTTAAAACTAAATAACAAAAAATATTCTGTAGAATGGCACATAGTAATTAGTTATAAAGAAAAATGCACAAACACTTGACACTTTGTACTTTCTTAACACATTCTCCAATAATGACTGAAGCTGAAAGCAAATAATATTCCAAGCCAGCAAGATGTTAAATATATATACTTTTTCCACGTTCTCATTTCATAGCCTATAAAAAGTAGATTATGATAAAATTCCACCTTTTCCTGTGTGTATTTAGGCCAGTTCTGCAAATAAAAATTGCAATTGACAAAATTAGATTTTCTATTTCGGATGAGATGTCTGATGGATGTTGAATTTGACATACAAGATGCAAGCATAATTAATAATTCTCAATAATTAACAAAAGCGGATGAAGGGTGCTTTCAAAAGAATTCTATTACACATGGGCTGTTTTATTTCTATACTAATTCCACTTCAAAATTATGTTTATACATAGAAATAATGAAATAAGTTGCACTATGTTTTGTATTGCTTGTAGTTGATAACTGTATAGAGAATATTATAGCTATGCATAATTGGGTGAAGTGTTAAAGGCAAACTTTTGCTATAAAATAATAAATATAACATTTTAGTGTTTATGTACGTATTAGCAGCATGAACATACATTGTTTAGATCTACAAGTGTGTACATGGCATAGTGTCAATTGTGAGCAATGAGAATGCTGCAATTTTCCTGGAGATTCGATCGTTAAAACAGTTTTATGATTTCCACTTTGTATACATAAGACATTGGACGATACATGATAGTAATAATATAAGAGAAAGATATTCTGATTTTGCATGTTGTATTTTTTATGAACTATAAACATCTTCTACTTCATTAACATTAAACCACTTGCTGTCATTGTCAAATTACCACTAATTCTTTGTTTAGTTAGTATGTAGTCCTATATCCCAAGAGCGACAAAATTGAATATTTGCGTATTATGATTAATCTTGTATAGCTAGATACATGTATGTGTATGGTGTTCTCAAATTATTATAGTCTAAAATTATAATTACAAATTCTGTTATGATTTACGGTGCTCTGTGTCTGTATAGAGAAGTTTTTTTTAATGTCTTGGCTCTTATGCTAGTTGCTTCTTGCCATGTAAAATTGATTGAGAGCATGCATGTTTTTTATTATTATACATACAACATAGGTAAAAGTAAACGCAGTAAACGCATCAATACATTGCATATTTTGCATGGAGGCATGTGTCAATTTAAACGGTATAAATGAAGTGAGGATAAAAATACACCTTGCTTTGTTGCAATTAACAGTGTTTCATTCCTTTAGGATTTAAGGCTTCGATTTTAGTGTTATAAAATGGTTTAACAATTTCAAACATGAAGAAGTGTCATTTATTTATTTACCATTACATCCTTCTTAACTCTTGAAAGATATACTTAATTAACCGTATTCACTATTATTGTAAATTGTGTGCATGTAAAGTATAAAAACAAATACAGTATTTTTTATTATTTCCGTCGCATCATAAATGTAAAGTAAAATAACAGTTTGACTATGTTCAAACAGTTTCATTGTTTCTGCTTTAAATTAAATATTCCTTATTACACTTAAGTAAGTGTGTTTTAAAACAATTATCATCAAAGTTCAAAGAAGCAATGTCCATTATTAGATTCACACAAATAAGATGTAAATGCACCAAACACTAACAAACACACAGCTCAGCTCAATAAAATAATTTTTACTCATTCATAAAGTTTCGGAAAGAACAATTATTTTTTAGTGTTTTATCTGTGCTTGTTTGTGTCTGGCTGGCTGGAGCTGAAAAAATAATGCAACGTGTATACAGACGATAGAAAATACAGCAAAAAATTAAATGATTATAAAAAGGTTAAAAATTACGTTAGGTATTTGTCATTGAAATTAAATTGCAATACTAAGAAATGCTATATTATATTTTATACTGTATAATTCCATAAAAATAAGTTCATATTTAATTTACATATTATCAAAATAATAAAATTACATTTTATATACAAGTAGAAGCTGTAAAACAAAAAGCTCAACGCAGATCACAGAAGAGAAAGAGACTGGAAATTCTGGAGATGAGACTGCTGCTGTGCGTGAACGTGAAGTCATTCCAATTCCAGCCGAGCCAGATTCCAGATTCCCCTCACTTGATCTTCTGCAAGCGCTCATTCAACATTGTACAAATTCACACACTCACAAAACTAACATTTACACACAACACAAAACAAACACATCACATTCGGATTCGGAGTTTGTGTGTTTTCACTGTTGACTGTCGGGGGATCAAAACTTGCAGTTTTTCGACTAGCTAGCTAGTTAATCAACAAGTACATTTACATTTTTTAGTCAATACTGTAGTGTAAATAATCTGGTCCATTTCTAGTTGGATATATTATTATATAAAAAATGAATATCCCACTGGAAGAAGACCTACAGCTCTCAAACAGTTATGGAATTGGATTCAAGATGATGAAGAAGATGGGGATGACGGCAGAACACTTAGCAAGACGACCTGTGGAGCCGGATCCGAATATTGGCAGAGCTGGTTTAGGTAAAAATTATGAATTATGGAATGATGACATAATATAATAATAATAATATAATAGTATGAAATATTTTATGTCGTTTTAAAAGTATTGACTTAAAAAATGACAAATGTAAAACAGAAATTACGTCAAATGCAATGTCGTGTCAATTATAATAATTAATGTTGTGTTGAATGTTATGAATTTTAGGGTTTTTTAGCCCCAGTGAGATGGCCGTAAACGCAAACACTGTCGTCTCTGCTGAAAGTGGAAAAAAGTCCAATGATCAAGAAAACAGTCAGACCCCAGGCCCAGGAGTAGGATTCAATAACGAGTACAGAAAAATGACTTCCAGGTCAGGTTCCATGTTATGTTTACGTTATAGGATATTAGCTAATTAAATGCTACTGTTGTCGGTGTTATGTAGCCCATTGAATTAATTCATATTTATAATTTCAGGGCAAATACAAATTACCCAAAAAGAACAACCCGTGAAGATAAGGTCAATCAGCTTTTTGTTTCAATGCATTCAGTACCATCAACATCAAACTGTAACAGAGTTACTTTTCTCCAGAAAGACGAATTGGATTTAAGCGAATCATTTAGTAATGTCAGTCTCAGTAATAACAACAAGGCGGAAGAAATAAAGCCGTTTGATCTTCCTGAGGTTAAATACAACCTCGATGTACTGGCTGAGCGCTGCCACCAGGTGAAAATGATTAAGACGTTCGAAGGCTAATTAATTTCTATCATAATATAGCAAATTATTAATTAAGATATAACCACATAAAGTACGGTCATCACATCAATATTATGTTTCTTGATTATATTCTAGGATATGGTGGAAAACGCTAAAAAGTCCAAATCGTGTAAGGAGAGATTCGCAGAGCTCAAGAAGGTTGAAATAGATTTGAATGAAAAGATATTGAAACAATTCGATTCGATTACTCAAATGACAGAGTTAAAGGAAGCACTACATTTAATTAATAATGATTCTTCAAAGTCCCATGAAGAATATTTACAAGATCTTTTGACGTTGTGTCTTAATCTCAAGGTATAGAAATCAATAAGACTTATAACTTTAGTTATAATAGTTTAATATAAATCGAACAATAGCTCAAACTAATTTTGATCATGATTGGGACTGTGGTTTTATTTACCTACTATTTGTTTTTACTTCAGCAAAATACAACTTTGTGGTTACACATGGAATTCTACAAATTTGTTGCACCATCAGTTGTACCATTAATAAAAGCAAAACTTGCATCGAACCACTGGAACCCATTGACCCATCCTTACGAACCTGCTGAAATGTATTTGCCGTGGCAGAAACTTTTGGTCGATTTTCCGACAGAATTCGAGTATTTGATGTTTGAAACATACATTCCTTTCTTGGAAAAAGCTTTAGGGTAATTTTTCTTGTAAAATTATAACTAAAAGTACACTCAAATCATTCAATTGTGAGGTAACGGAATCTACAATCAGAATCTGTTATAATAATTTAGAAAATGGGATGGAGCTTCTCCAGAGGCGGTACTAACAATTTTCATAGGATGGAATCCACAATTTTCCCCAACAATGAAGATATACATTCAAGACAAGCTTTTGTGGCCCACGTTCATCAGGGTGATTGAAAGTTGGGATCCGAAAATGAAATACAAACAGAAAAGTTTAAATGTCACACCATCATGGTTAAAAATATGGGAGAAATTGCTTGGTAAGTTGAAGATTTTAAAAATTGTATTACAGAAATATCAACATTAATCTACTTCGTTTTTAACTCTAGTACAAATTCATACTTTTGTTTGGTTTTTATTATACAGGATCAAATTTCAGATTTGCGGCTGACATTGTTGGTAAAAGGATTCTTGATGAGTTGGAAAACTGGAGACCTCTTGAGCAGATATGGGGCAAGCATGTGTTAGTGAAAACCGGATGGTTGAGGACAATGTCATCGATGAAGCATTATGAAATCACTACTAAACTTATTCCCAAGATGAAAAATGTCTTAGAGGCTATGGAATTTACTTACAATAACGAAAGTGTAAAAGCTTTTAACTTTGTACTAAGTTGGGAGAGACAGTTTACAAAATGGACCATGAGCGACATCATGGTCGCATCGTTTTTTCCCAACTGGCATAAGTTTGCAAATACCTGGATGGAAAAAGAAGATGTCGATCTTGAAGGCATTAAACAGTGGTACCTATTTTGGAGGAATGCATTTCCAACGAGTCTCTTGGGATTAAAGGATATAAATCGTAAGAATTTTAATATTAGAGTGTAATTAAATTTTTCTCGATTTTCGAACATTTTATTTTGCATCGTGATGTTTGTTTTTAACAACAATAGTCAATTTTATGATGTATTTATTGTTTTCAGATAACTTTGCCATCATGTTGAAATCAATCGAATCACATATCGACGCTGGTACTTTGGTCCAAGCCGCGGGGAATCTCTCTTTGCAAGATTCTTCTTCAGCTGAAACATCAAGAGTTGCAGGTTCATATTCGGAGAGAAAATTGGAAACAGGAAAGTCAATGGCAAAAGCAAAATCCGCAGCGGAGGATGAAGCTACCAGTAGAATGGAAGCAGTGGCTCTGAAATGTGAAGAGTTGGATATAATATTTGTTCCTGATGGAAATAACAAACTGGATGGACGACAGATTTACCGGTGCAACGGTAAATTAATTTACTTTGCTCCACATGGAGTCATGGTGAAACAAGAAAATGGGAGATGGAAGAAAGAGACAGCCGCTTCTGTGTTGAATTTGGAACCAGACTATCGAGTCTACAGCTACTTGTACTTATACCCTGACTAAAGGCAAGGAGGAGGATGCAAGATGCAACGGACAAATTAATCAATTAATTAATTATAATTTTATCCTGATTTATTTAAGAAATAGAAACACATTTGTTTTCATATAAAATGATATACCTATACCTGTATATTTAAAAGCAGGTTCGAAAATGTAGGATATATCTATGTAATGTCTAAAGGTCGTTTTTTTGAAGTAATGGAATTCATGTTCATTGGAGTTACAGTTTTTTGAAATTTCTGTTTAATTAGTAATAGTTAAGGTCGCAAATCAAATGAAGACTGATTTTTCTTGTACAGTTGTTTACGGTGCAATTTATATTATTCGGTATTTGTTACGATAACGCATAGCGAATGTGTCGGTGATCCAGCAGAGGTAGTCGCAATATATTTACTTGACAAAACGCAATAATACAGATATTTAAGAGTTTTTTGTCCAGTCGAGATATTTTTATACTCCACGTAACGCAGGAGAGTAAATACAATGGACAAGTAATTTAAAAGTCGTTGTTCTTCAGGTGATGGCAATGAAGTTCAATGGAGGTACAGTTTTTTGACGTTTCTATTTAATTAGTAATAGTTAAGATCGCAAATAAAATAAAGACTGATTTTTCTTGTTACTGTTTACAAAACGAGTTTCAATTTATTTCTTTATTCTTTTCACTCTGTGGAAACTTTTATAGTTCTTAAATTCTAATAACAAAGAATAGGAGGAAAGTTAATTCATAACAAAAAATTGTCTTTTAAAAGAAAGTTTTACCCAAAGTTAGCATAACTTTTGATTTTATAAAAAAATGTCTCATTCTTTTAAACATTGATCTACAAGTGATGCAATAAAAAGTGAAATTGATTTAATAGTCATTAAAAGTCAGAATCATCAACCACGGTGCCCAAAGATTGCAAAAATGTTTCGGAGGTTCTTAGTTGTGGCAATGGGCTGAAGGTAGTTATTGGATCATCATTTTCAATATCATCAGCATAAGAAATAGTGGTAGGATCAACTGCTTCTTCCGACAATGTTATATTAATTAATCCTGACCATTTTTTGGCACACTCGGTACTTCTCGGAAAGCATTGAACACCTGAGATTTCTTCGTCCTCCATTTTGAATTGAATCCACCCATGATTCTCTTCACCCTCTATGTTGTTGTGATCATCTGGAATTTCCCATTAAATTTTTGTACATCAGTAAATATTTTATAAGATATGGGGGAATGCTGGTCTCCCGTAAGTGTGTATTTAAAAACGTGACACGGTCATGAGCAATTAATAGGTTTAACACATACCATATCCATTCACGTATAAAGTTGAACCATTCTTCGCTAAAAGAGACCATTGGAGTCCCTTTTCCTTACATTTCGGTGCATAGCAATCAAACCGAACGGTAGATCCAATAGTTATTGGTTCGGTAGGTGTTTGAACAATTCGAACGTTCTTATCGATCATTTTGTTGCGTTCGAATAGCTGTGATGGCATTGATTCGTCCAATTGGGGAATTTCTTCAGCTTTTGCTATAAAAATAATCGAAAATAGAATGAAAAGTACTTTTAAATTCTACTTGTACATCAAACGTTGTGATTTTGAATGAATATTGTATTAATTTTAATGCAAATGCTTGTATTGTAATCAAGGGCGTATCCAGAATTCAGAAATGAGGGCAAAAGTATTTTTGTGAGGTTGGTCGCAAAAAAATAACCCTTTCTTCCGGCACCTTTGAGTATTCGTTGATACACCTTTGATATTACAAGAGTTGGTGCTTTTTATACCTTCGTTTCCATAATCTTCTCTGTGAGAATAAATGAAATCTTTATAAAGGTATTCTTGATAATCCCCCGTCACGGAGCATCTCATAAGTCCTTGTTTTCTGTCTTTGATACTAAATCCGACACAATCTTCCGTCAGATCTTTATTGTCTTTTGCGTATTCTGTGAAGTTTCCATATTCGCAACTGTCATGAAGCAGACAACTTTTTCTGATGCTACATTCGGATAATTCGGCACATGGAACATAACGGAGCAAAGCTGGCAAGTGAGAATTGGTGCAACAAACGTATCGAACCTTTTCCTGGTCGTAGTAGTAAGTGACAGGAGGTTGAACTGTTACACATATCAACATAAAATACATAAGAATCAATTGCGTATTCAGAAAAACAAGTTATAAATGTGTTATATAAAAATCGTAAGAAATGTAATGTCTCACAGTAATTTCCTGGCATGTGAGACCAAGTGTGTAAAACTGTTTGGTTTTCAATTGTAGTGCAACTAATTAAAGAAAATCTTTGAGAAGAGCCCATTTCTTCTTCTATTTGTGACGGAAAGTAAGAAACGCTGTAAGGGAATTTGGCATCGAAATCTGTTTCATGAAGAACATGTCTTTTTGGATTGTTTCCATTGAATGTCAAAGTGATATTTTCTTTTGCTTCACATTTTACTGCGGGTTTCAATCGACTAATGTTGTCTGCGTAAATGCTGTTAGGGGTTATTTTGAACATAGGCTCTGGAAAATAAGAATGTCAATTTTTTAAAATTATAATCAACTATTGTTTTAAATACTAATACCAGGCAATGTAAACAAAGAATTAAAAGAATTAAAAAACCTGTATTTACCATTTGGAGAAGTCATGTGCATTTTCCCAGAGGTATGCCCACTATCAGTTTTACAAATGAAGGTTGTGTTCCAATTCAAATCGTAAAGCAGTGTTTTTATTTCAAAACCTTTCAAGGGGTCGTATGTGATTGAGTCATCCGGAGAAACAACTGTCCATTGATTCTAACCATGAATACCAATAAAATATTTAATAAGCAACAACTGTAAAATTAATACATGTAAAAATAGCTAAAAGTATTTTATCACAAGATTAATTCTTTATTACTCTTATTTCACTTCTCTCCGCTAATAGTGACACACTGTAGGTCGGATCAGAAACTGGACAAGGAACTGTTGCAATATCATTGTTGAAAAACAAATCCACATTCGTTACAGAGACATTTCTTGGATTCAAGCTTAAAAAGGCAGTTATTCCTGTGATAAATAAAATTTCCAAAGAAAACATGTGAATATTTTTGAATAGGTACAAGATTTTAACAGACAAACCCTATTTTTCGAACCTGGAACAAAGACTCGGAAGTATGAACTCAGTCTGGGCTTATTTTTTACAATACAAGTGTATTTTCCACTAATGCTGTCGGTTACTTTTGTAAATTCAATGGCAGAAAAGAATTTGTACGAAATCGTGTCATTTCCTAATATTTCTGTTACATTGCTGAGTCCTTTTACAATTGGAGTCTTCACAACAAAATAGTCACATGAAATCAATATTTGTTCAATAAATGTGTAGAATTAAAAATTAATAAAATAATTTGGATGCTTACTCCACTTCCTAAGTATTGCCAAATCACTTCAAAATTTGATTCACACTCAAATCGCAATCTCCTATTACGAAACATTGCAGTTTCTCTAAGAATTATATCCGTATTTGGTATATCCATTAATGGAAAATTGACTCCATCACGCTTGTCTGCCAGAACAGCTCGGATTGTCACAGGCGTGTTATCTACATTTAAAAACACACACAATGGTTTTTTAAATAATAATAAATAAAATCTATGATAAGTATTGTGGAAAAATAAGGAACCTGTAATTCGAATTGGAATAGAAGTATTTCTCCACTCCGTTGAAGAATTATAAAGTGGGGCATAGCAAATTACTCTTTTGATTGAAATATCATCGAATTTTATTCCTAAATTTGGACCACATGCATCAAGTCTACAATGGGGTGCTAAAATTCATAAATATGCACAAAATTGTCAACTTATATATTTTACTTTCCCATTTTGTCAAATAAGTGAAGTACTTACCCTCTAAGATTTCTACAGTTCCATTTTCTTTCATAAGACCGAATTTCACATACGGGGATCCCGTAGCAAAATATTTGGAAGACGCTTCACAATAAAATGCAAATGTTTCTCCCATTAGAATGTCCCTTGGTTTTCCATTAATGTAAGGGATGTCATGCATGATTCTAATAATATCGTCCGAAGTAGGCTGCTCGTCAGGGCTCACGGCTAAAAGCAAATATTGATGAATAAATACTTCTAATTGACAATCACTATATTTTAGAGCAAAACAGTTTAGATTGCAATGAGAAAATAAATGCAATGTTGAAATTTAATTCTATAAAAATTCACAAAATGAAGGATAGCTTAATAATAGTGGCTGTAATATGCATACATTTAATGTCCTAAAGAAATTCATTAAAAGAAAAGAATATAAAAAAATCATGATCAAGGGCGTATTTAGAAGGGGTCTACTACATATGCCCGAAAAATTGAATTATTGATACGCCCTTGGTTATGGAAGAGAATAGTGATTTGTAAGTATTATAAATCTTTGTTTCCTCTGTTTATAATAAATAACTTTAGGGTTTTCAACTTACAGATAAATCCATTGAAATTAATCAATTCGGTTTTTTCGGTCAAGAAATCTAACGAGCATTCTAATTTTCCTTCATCAATAACCCATCTTAAACTGGCACACCCAGGGGTACCCGGGGCATCGGACGGTACACCAACATTTGATACTTCAAATATGAAATTCTTTTTTAGTTCGCATTCCATTTCTGAGTGGCATTGCAGAGCTTTCAATTTTGGAGGAGTCACAGAATCGGCACAACAGAGAATTCGATGATTGGAAACATCATACTTGAACTGTATTTTATTTTCTACAGAATAAAATCAGTCTTGAAAAAAATCTTGGAATAAAAATCATGAATTAATTTTTGTTTGAGGAAACTGAAAATTTTAACGCTACCATATGAGCTGAACTCCCAGATGTGAAGAACTTGTTTAGTTCTTTGAGAGGTACAATTTATCCTTAGGAAATTATGAAACAACGGGTTGATTACAACTGATACCGTATAAGGGAATTTACTGGGCTGGGAAAAGGAGTATTTGACATCTGGTGAAAAATCTGGGTTGGAAAATAATAGGGTTACATTTTCTCTGGATTTGCAAAGAAAAGTGCGGTTTTCTGCAGAATCTATTCGAACGTAATTGTTTTCTGGAGTGAATTGACCAACGAATTCTAAATTCAAACGGAAGAGAAAAAAATGAGTGACACATACTTCTTTTCAGAAAATCAACTTTTGATTTTGTAAACTTGGTCGTTAAAAGAATTACCTTTAGGAGGATAAACGAACATTTGAAACGATTTAAAATTTTCAGCTCTGCAAAGATAAGCTCCTACCAAAAAAGTGTAGTTCAGATTTTTTAGTTCAAATCCCTTTTTGGGATCAAAGCTTATTTCTGAGGGCTCCAAGAATAACTTTTGGAAACTTCCCTGTAAAATACAAATAAGAGCCTTGATAAATAATTTTTTTTTGGCTAGCACATTCTAATGCTAATAATTATTCTCAGTTTTACAAAACTGGTGTATTGCATGAATTTGTGTATGTACCATCGAATTCATTTTAAAAAGTGAGACTTTAGCTTCTGGATGAGAAACGCTGCAGGGTAGAGTTAAAGAGGACGAATATTCAGGGACAATTACAATTTGATTGCTGTCGTGTAGAAGAATGCGCCTCGTTTCCTCCGATTTCACAAATGAAATTGAGTTTTCTAAATGTTTATAAAAATTGACTTTTGTGTTCAGTATTCAGTACCTTAACCCTAATTAGGTAATTAGCAATAAGAAAAAAATTGAAAATACCAGGAAAATAAATGTACATCCATGTCAAAACGGATTTATTTTCGATACTCCTGCAGGAATAACTGCCCGTCAATTTTTCTCTGATGAATAAATTAGAAATTTGTGCCTTGAATTCATACGAAGACTCGTTATAAAAATTTTCAGCCTTTACGATTCTTGTTGTTCGAACAGTTGCATGTTTGAAATTGTAAGGATAATCCGTTTGCTCCACATTGTCCGTCAGCTATTGACAAAAAATAAAAAATAAACTTTTTCATTTGAATAGAATCCTCAAACTGCATATAAAAAATTTGAAAATAATATTTCGAAATGAATTAAATATTTATAGACCCCATTGCCTTCGTAGATCCATTCAACTGCGTACGGGGCAGAACAATCCATTTGTACGATTGCTGGAGTTTTGACATTGTCATTCGGTTTGCTGATCCACTCATTTGCTTCTTCGTCGAAATACAACGGACGAATTATTGTCTCAGCATTGTGTCCTTTATGTATCGATTTGTAAGTAACTTTTCCACCTGGAAGTAGCTGACTTTTTGCATAAACTTCAACAACTGGAGCTCCTGTTGTAATTTTCTTCAAATTTTGACATTCCACTTTACGAAAATTTATTGCCAGCCCGCAAAACAAAATTAATGACAAACAAAAGTGTTTTTCCAGTTTAAATTCCATGACTGATGCAATACAAATTCTAGAAACGCTGTAATTGCAATGGCTCCTTAGAAACTTCTATCATGAAATGGAGTGGATTGACCACCAGTTTTAGACTAGATGTTTATAAATATATTTGGCAAAAATAATTTACATTCATTATGGCATCATTATAAAACTCTTAAGTGTGAATGACTCCTCCAGAAGGTGGATAAGCATTTTCCATGGGAATTTTCACACGCTGCGTTTCTGTGCGTGTAATCGTTTCCTGCCCATGTATTTGTTTTTCCCATCAAATATGAAGTGAGAATTTACATGGTTAGTAATAACTAATAATATACATATAATCATATCGATGGAACAACACAAATATTTATTCAATTAGTTCGATCTAACTTGGTACTTTTTATTACAAGATACAAAATACAATATTTTTAGCTACAACATAAAAAATTTATCCATGTAGTTATTAGCATCATTTTATATATAAATCAATTAAGTATACCACACTATTTCCATACACATACGTTGCAAAATTATCTCATTTCAATTAACTATCACAAACAAAGCAAATATCTGTACAGTATTCAGACTGAAATGGAACACTTAACGTAATACCCATACGCTTGAAATTCATTACAAATCTTTCAGTATTATTGTATTGCAGTGAAATAAGAAAAGAGAATTTAAATGTGTTGTATTACACTTTAATTATTATTTCATTAACTATCTTTAAAATAAAGCTACATCGTCTCCGTTCGAAGAACCTATTGGGTTCTTTGAGGTTACAGTCACATCTTGCTCTTTGAACCACAAAGTTCTCTCGAAACAGCAGCAGCTACAAAATTAATAACAACTTCAAAATTACGTCTTTTAAAGTTGTTATAAAGTTGTCGCTTTTGTGAAATGAGCAAATTGCTAGACCGTCCCCTTAAGTAGTAAATTATGTTTTGTGTAGTGTGTCAAGCCTATCACTCTAGGCATATATTGACGTTAATTTGCGGACATCAGTTTTGTCCCTTTTGCGTGTTTAAAATAACAACAGAAAACCAAACTCCAAGATGTCCACAGTGCCGATTCCCACTGGAAATTCAAGAACCGTCAAAAATCGGTACTTGGATCTTGGATGCCTGCTACCGGCATATTTTGCAGGACATGTGGCCTTCCTTACGATTACTGGGGGTCTGTTACTAACCATGCTCAGTCGCACACCCCACCAGAGAAATCTCATGTTTGCCCCTGTGGAGCATCTTATAAGCAAAAGCTTTTTGTGATCTCGCAATTTTTAATTTTCCCATAAAACATGAATGATTGTAAACATAAGTTACAATCACTCATTTCCAGGTACTTAATTTCATTTACAGTCTGAACACCGTATCAAGACTTATAACTGATTTTATTATAATTACTTTTTAAACTAATTGCAAAGTATAAAATTGCTATCGTTGAAAAATATACTAACTAATCTAATGGAATTGGACACATATCTCTGAAAGAGGGATCGTTCTCCGAGACTGCTATCCATGCGTTGGCGAATTCGGGAAGCATCCAAAGTTCTGTGATATGTTTTAAACTTTCCAGAACTGAGCGCAATTTTTGCTTGTCCTTCATATTCAAAAATCCTTGCAGTATTTTAGACCAGGAAGATGTATCCTTAAATTCGAATGTCAAGGCGACTTGAGAAGCCAAAAAGTGTTCCTTGATGTCAATTAGCTTGTCCAGCAACTTTTTCTTGCTTCTCTGACGAAGAGCATAAGCATTCAGGCTAATCCCGGCCGCTTTTAAGGCTTCCAGTAATTCCAATACACGCCTGTTGACAAACAAACAATAACAATTCATTCTGCGGATTTCAATAAAATACTTGCTTAAAGAAGAATTGACTTTAAATAGACTTACGGGTTTAATTCCTCTTCTGTGTATTGACTGACATCCCGCAGCAATTCATTTTGTAGGGCTTCCACGGTAGAGGCGCACTCAAGATACGATTCACTCTCTTCGCGCTTACTATACGCACTTTCCATTGCTTGACCGATGCAATCTTTCCTAATGGTAGTGAAGACTTGGAGGAATAAGTCCTGTTCGCCAAATTTCAGCAGCACCACGCCGAAATTTGTTAATTTACTTAAAAAATCTTGGTAGTCGTC
Organism: Pogonognathellus longicornis; assembly: GCA_034694085.1. Taxonomy (NCBI): domain Eukaryota; kingdom Metazoa; phylum Arthropoda; class Collembola; order Entomobryomorpha; family Tomoceridae; genus Pogonognathellus; species Pogonognathellus longicornis. The sequence continues at coordinate 1,392 of JAQFYB010002249.1, read as the reverse complement.
TGTTCCTTCGTATGAGAAACCTAGAACAATAAATTCAGACAAGAATATTAAACCTCTGCCCTGAAAACAGCATAACTTTCTGTCGCTAATACAAGTACAAATGATAGCATTAAAAAATGAAAGGAAAGATTGTCTAATTATTCAAGTCAAACTAGAAATTAAATTATATGCAAAATTAAAAATTGTCTTACATTTGTAAATGTGCAAAAATTCTTGTTCGTGAGGAATCTCCTGTTCCCTAAGCGTCACAAAGATATTGTGCATTTTTAACAGTTTCGATATCGTCTCGATTGATTTATCGAATGATTTTGAAACTAACACGAAGAAACCTTCCATCATTTTTATCTGGGAATCCGTTGCAGAAGGACACTGAAGAATCAAGTGGTGTGCATTATCAACGGCAGCATCTTCCACAAACTTGTTCTTCAGGAGACCTGGCGTCTTGACTACCACAGTCAATATTTCCCACCAATTGTCAAGTTTCTTCATTCTGCTAGGACTGAAAAAGGCTGCAGCAACTGTAAGGATGTCATTGATTTGGTGGAAGGTGATGTCGCTGATCGTTTTGCAATCAGCGATAATTTCGCTAACCGGCTTGTTTTGGGACTCTGGAAGATAAATAGTTAGGACGGAAAAAGGGTAGTCGGCTTCATACATTTTGTCGACACTCCACAGGTTTGGAATTAGCTGCCGTAGCTTGAAGAATTCGATGCTTCTTGAATGATTAAGCTTCTTTGCCAATAGTAACCCTATTGACGAAAACCGTTCCCATGTCTCAGATTTTCTTAAACGATAAGGTTCTGGCCCTCTCACTCCAGTTTTCACCATTCGGTATGCTTGTAAAATTCGCAGCAGCATGTTCTTCAGGTTTTCCTTGCTGGAATTTTCTGGAATGGCACGGTCCACCGGCAGGTCCATGTCTGCCAGATACATTTCGAATTGGAGTTCCGTGACATCATCTTCGTGAAGAATTCCTGTGTGCTTAATTAGTTCTAAGCAATCTTCCATGTATTGTGGTTTATTCTGCTTGATGATTCTCTTAATCGCAAGCTACAAAAAATAAACGTTAAAAATCATTATATAATTCAAAATAATTTAGACAGCAAATTAAGTAATAAAAACGAACAAATAATAAACAAGTGGAATTTTGGAAACATACGTTTGATTTTAAACATTATAATTTAAGACACGTTAAAAATGCCAGAAAAATTAATAACAATGTAGGAAATACTGGTTAGTTACTAAATGCCACTTGGGGCGATGTGAAACTGCAAGTGCAGTGGTACAGTCTGTACTGTCTGTACCACTTGCACTGCACCAGAGATGGAAACATCCCATCCTTTTGCCCAGCCGGCCACATCCCATCCCATCAACATCCAGCATTTTGGATGG